>JACEGR010002541.1:0-126120 GCA_014170235.1 Listronotus bonariensis | reverse complement strand
TCGCACCTATGCTCAAATCGTGTTTTATATAGGATATTTTAAAAACAAATGTAAATAACTTAAGGTTATTTTATGTTAAAAATAAAGGATGGTTTGGTAAATAAACGAGCGGCAAGAAGTCAACCCTAATGGACATATTGCAGTACAAAGATGATGGACTTTTTTAAATTATAATTTTGTGAACGGAATGCAATAAAACAATAAAATTCTATAGGATTTTTTATAAGAACAAACTTTTTGCATATTCTTAGAACTTGTAGATAAATTAAAATAGTCTACCCATATCATTCTTGTCATCTAACTTTACAAAAAAACTTAGGCTGAGCGCACACCAAGGTGGCGTGTTACTTCAAATAGAACCAATGCAATAAAATAAAGCCGCGTACACTAAAGCGCGGCATGCAGCGTGCCACGCCACCTAGATGTGCGCTGTTTAATCTGTTTGCAATGGTTCTATTTGAAGATAGAGTAAAAACCAGTTATAAAGAAGCCACAAGCGTCATACAAATAGAGACGGCTATCATTTATTTATTTCTAAGCGCGTCGTTTAAATAGTGTGTGAGCATAAAGGGGAATAATTGAAAGTGAGACAGAACTGATGACCTGGCTTCTTTACTACTGATGTTTACTCTATCATGCTATTTTGAGGTGCGCTCTACCTAACGCAACCATTTAAGAAAAAATGAAGAAGATGGTTTCTTTAGTGACTTTTTTGTTTCGAATGTTTTTCGTAATGAAATACTCGTTTAAAGTAGCAAAATAAAATATAAATAATTAAGTGTCCAGAGGGGAAAATTAATTTTATAAGAAGATTTTAATTTACGAAAATGAAATCTCTCTTTTCGACAGTTAAGAAGAGCTCCTGCTTTTCATCTCTTTACCGGGACCCTCTCCAGTGGCGCGTTTCGCATACCTCATAGTATTTATCAAACTGGCTGTACCGGGTTCACGGTAAACAACACGAAAAGCAAGAGTATCTTAAAAGAACAACTTCGTTGATCGACGGTAACATATAATCTCACCGTTGACACCATACTAAAAAGTATCATTCAGTAAACCGGCGTCGAATATTAACGGAAGTCGGTTGGTAAGATTTAAGAAAATAAAATCTTCATTTTCCGACAGTTAAGAGGAACTCCTGCTTTTCATCTCTTTACCGGGACCCCCTCCAGTGGCGCGTTTCGCATACCTCATAGTATTTATCAAACTGGCTGTACCGGGTTCACGGTAAACAACACGAAAAGCAAGAGTAGTCTTAAAAGAACAACTTCGTTGTTCGACGGTAACATATAATCTCACCGTTGACACCATACTAAAAAGTATCATTCAGTAAACCGGCGTCGAATATTAACGGAAGTCGGTTGGTAAGATTTAAGAAAATAAAATCTTCCTTTTCCGACAGTTAAGAGGAACTCCTGCTTTTCATCTCTTTACCGGGACCCTCTCCAGTGGCGCGTTTCGCATACCTCATAGTATTTATCAAACTGGCTGTACCGGGTTCACGGTAAACAACACGAAAAGCAAGAGTATCTTAAAAGAACAACTTCGTTGTTCGACGGTAACATATAATCTCACCGTTGACACCATACTAAAAAGTATCATTCAGTAAACCGGCGTCGAATATTAACGGAAGGCGGTTGGTAAGATTTAAGAAAATAAAATCTTCCTTTTTCGATAGTTAAGAGGAACTCCTGTTTTTCATGTCATTAGCCGAGATTTCATTTTCTGGAATTATTTCCATTTATTTACTTAAGATTTTAGTTGCCTGCTATCACACATATTTATAATTGTGGTTTATTTGACATTACTTGATAGTTAAAAAAAAATCTTTTTGGTTTTAAAATCAAAAATAAAAATGTAATTTTTGCTTTTGTCCCATCTTTGTAAAGGTTGACTATAAATTTTTTTTTCCAAAAACTATTTACTCTTATGTTAAACAAGGAATCACATCCTGAAGTCTTTCACATTTGTTTTAAAACACCCTGTGTATGCAAAAAAAAGTTGATTATAAAAAGTGGTGTAGATACCAAGAACGTGCTTTAACTTTAACTTCCCACTTGCAAATAATAATATAAGCACAAGAAAACACAATACTTGTTTGAATTTCCAGATGAACCCCTATTTAGTTCGCAAATGTAACAGTGTTGCCAGAACAATATTTTATTTTAATCGACATCGTACTAACTAACTAAACTAATTTAAGAGCAAAAATGCGAACATTTGAGAATGATTGTTTTATGTAATAAAGTGCATTGACCCAAAAAGTAGTTAGATTAGATTTTTGCGTTTATTGCCTATCAAAAAAAAAAAACTTATTTATCTTGGTGACTTCCCACGAAGGCTTATGCCTAAATACCAGAGTACCGTGAGTGTTGTGTTATTAGATGTTTAACCCATCTTTTTCTCTGTTCCGTCAACGTTGTCCAAGCACAAGACAACGCGCGGTAGTGCCACCACGGACGTTAATTTAACTACTACTACCTAAAAATGTCTCTTCGTTTGGGGATCGAACCGGCGACTTCTGGCTTCCCAGATCAAGACTCTGTTTACCATGCCACTGGAGAGACTGTCCAAAAGATATAAAAAACATTTATTACTTACCATAAGGTGGTTAAAGCTCTTTAAATAGTGATAAATAACTAAATGGTACAAGATTCATATTGCCGTACTTACATACTTATTAACATATTAGATCCAGTACAATTATAATTAACTGGCAACAATGATCCAAAAGCACACTTGAGGACTGTCTAAAATAGCGTATTTTCAACTGATGATATTTACCCTGTTCCATTGTTATCTTACGTAATCCTTTGTTGTTAAGTCAACCTTATTCAGTTTAAAGATATTTATGTAGTAGACATCCGAGTTGCTTAATGTTATAAAAGAAAAAATTAAAACAAATAAACATATTATCATGTCGCTAATTCACAAAAAAAATGATTTTCATTACATTTAATGGTCAATTTTTACTATATTCTCAGCCACTGAAATCATATGTCGATCGCAGAGTACCGATGTTTCCCGAACCCGACAGCGACGGGATAAAACTAGCCCTTTGGATTAGCCTGAATCCTATCGAACATTATTTAACACACAAAAAATAAAATATTTTTTTACCTGACAGATTGACTTCTTTTGCTATTTTATTCCAAGCTCTTTCTGTGTAATCCTTTCGCAAATATATTTTTTAAGTATAATTAAAAAGTACAGGACATTTTTCAAGCTCGTCCACAAATATAATAATAAACAAATTCATTTTTGGTACAAACATTTCTTGACGTAACACTAATTTTTTCGTGTAAAAACTAGACACAATCACCATATGAATCACACAATGTAAACAAAATACAAAATGGTTTTGTATTGCATTTGTATAGTAAAGGACGCGGATTGCTGAGATCGAACAGGCTAATATTCCTACGTGCTGTCTATGCCTGTAAAAATCGCGTTCTTGTCGCTGTTTTACCGACCCATGTGCGGAGAGCCTTAGGCCGAGTTTATGTTGGAGCTGTTTTGAGAAAGGTTAGCAGCGCGGTTTGACCGAAGCATCCTTGTGTTACTGTACCATAAAGGTGATTTTTTCGAGGCGCGCTGTTAACCTCGTTCCTCGTCGCTCCGACATAAACACACCCTTAGGCTAAAAATATAGTGAAGCGACAAGGATAGCGGCAAGCAAACAGCGCGACATGACGTCAAAATCAAACGTGTAAAATCAAAAGCATGCCTACATAGTAACGCGACCAGTTTGAGGCTCCAACTCGTTACGTTAAATTTGCGTTTTTATGAAAAAAAAAATACTTTTATAATTTGTACGTTACGCCAAAGCTTGAGTATTTTTTAAATTTATAACATCTATGCTTGCAAAAATTATTTTAGGTATGACGACGTAGTGCATCTGCGCACGAAAGGAGTAAAAATAATTTAAAGTAATATATTTTTGTTGTTTGTAGAAGTTTGCAGAAATAATTGTTTGGTTGAACAAAAATTTTTTTATACAATATTTATTAATTACAAATGTCAGTGGCGGTTTGTGACATTTTTCAGTAGAAGGGTAGAAGCAAAAAAGAAATATTATTAAAATGTATTCAAAGCTTACCCTTTTTTAAAAAAGAAAGTCCATTCGCCTATTTTTTTCTTACTGCAGAATACTACCCCATGTTCAGTCCACGCTGTTATTTTTATTAAACAATAAGCATGCAAAAGAAAACAGTTTATTTGTAACCGAACACCCACACATCCAGTCATATTTTTTATAAATGTTCTTTTTAAAAACTAATTGTATGTCCTAGTTTTGCTAGTATATGAATAAAAAATTTAAAGATCGGAAGTGGATCTTCCGTTTTGTTTATTTAATTAAAAGTTTCTATTCTAAAGGCAAACTGTTATTCTGTAGTAGGAACTGCGCCGCATTTATTTCCAGTTGTTAATCAATTTCTAAATTATTACATACATATAACATTACATAACTCTCAGCATACTTAACTGTACTTGTTAAAATTAAATGTATATTCATAATCAACAATAAATATTGCTAATACTCTACCAGGCACCACCGTTTGACCTTCTACTTCTGCCTGGAGACTACTGCAGACACGTAAATTTGTCAAACTGGAAAAAGTCGTCCATTTTACTCAAAGAGACCTCTTATAGAATAAATAAGAGTATAAGACAACTCAAAGTCTTAGTCTCAGTTAAAAAACATATATATTACAAACGTGACACGTGTTTCGCTTTCGAGCATCATCAGACCCTCAGTAAATAGAGGAACCTAATACATGCCATTAAAAAATAAATAACCTTTAAAACATAATTGTTTTAAAGGGATTTTTAATTCATTTATTTTTTAATGGCATGTATTAGGTTCCTCTCTGTTTATTGTACGTCTGATGATGCTCGAAAGAGCGAAACACCTGTCATGTTTGTAATATATATGTTTTTTGACTGAAACCAAGACTTTAACTTGTCTTATACTCTTATTTACGTAATTTGTGCCCATTCCTTCATACTATTTTTGCGTAAAGGGCACGAATGGCACATTACGGTGTTCGTTATTTCCCAAATCGATTTTTTTAGCGATCGTGCCCTGAAATTGTAGTTTATAGCCTAAAAAAAGAATCCAATGTAAAAATGATCTTAATTCATGATTTAAACCGTGCCGAAATCATGTTGCTTTTTCCATTTAAATAGCATGGAATGTTTGGACTTTTTCCTTCTATTTTTTTTCTCAAATACAAATAGATTAAAAATCCACTGATTACATATTCCGATGGAAAATTTTACGCTCTACAGAAAAGTTTTCTTACGCATTTTCGATTAAGACACTTCTTTTAGAGTTATTTAGCGTCAAACGTTGATATAAGATTGAGTTGTGGCCACCTTTGGAAATTTAATAGTTTTTACCGGCATTTTTTTAATAAAAACTCTGTAAATAGGTATTTTAAAGAGCTTAAAGAAAACACCACATTTATTATATCTATCTCTTATAGTTTAAAAATATGGCCATTCAAATCTGAAAATTATGTTAAATTTCCATTATATCTTCAGCTCTAAGCTATAAGCACTAAGTTTAGTGTTGAAGATAAAATAGACACTATATCCACTATTTTTTAGATTTGAATATTTTTAAAACTTTAAGGGATAGACATATCAGATGTGGTATTTTTTAAATCTCTTTAAAATATATAGTTAATGGTGGTGGAATATACAGAGTGCGTAAAAGAAGTAATTTATAAGTAAGTTTTGAGCAGAGTCTTTAAAAGTGTTTTAATGGAATTATAGTTAATATCCAAAATAAAATTATATTTAAAAAAATCGCTGTTTTTTTCTTAATTTGAATGGTGGGCACGATCTCTTGTGCCCTTTAGTACCACTGACACAACACGTTATTCTAAATAAAATTTCTCAATGACTACGTGCTCAAAAATGAAAAATAAAAATAATACAGCACTTTTCTAAAATGCACATTTTTATGCTTTTTAAAATATCTCAAAACGGCATTAAATGTGTGATTTGACCTACAACTTTTCACATGTAACCATCCTTCTATCTCTTATAGTTTTCAATATACTTGACAATTTCGGACACACTGTATTCATAACATTAGGCTGCTTAAAAATTAGGCTTTTTTTTCTTTTGCATATTAAAGAATAAGGTGTGTTTTTTACTAGATTTTTTTATTTTAAGGGTGGTGTAAAACAAAAAAATCTTTTATAACTATTTTCATTTCTATTAGGATATCAAGTTCCGAAGGGTAACTTTTATTAACCTTAAGTAAATCTACTGCAAAAATTTATGAGTGTATTATTAAGATATAAAACCTACATAATATATTGTTATCAATATGTATACGTTTCAAATTGTTGGAAGTATAATAATAATAATTTTGAGTATCTTCTTGGCCATTACTCCATCCTCTAAGTCCTCTAAGTACAGCTATATTCTTTCGGATACACTAGAGAGGACGATAAAATTGATTTTACTGTGTGCAAAAGAAAAATCCAGTTTAGTTTATTATCACACTCTAGAGGTGGAGAGTTAAGTGTTGGCAATCGTTTTAAGTGGAAAAGAATATTTCATTTTTAACGTAACACATTCGTAGCTTGATGGCTCTAAGCTTTACGAGTAAATATCTTGGAAAAATTGGCTGCTATCTGTAGCTTTTCTTAAATAAAACTAAACATGTTTTAAAGTTTAAAAACTGATTAATTGTTAAATATCTTGCAAGAAATTTTAGTGTTTTAGGCCTATCTTCAAGACTGACTTGAAAAGTAAGTGAGCACTTACAGATTTTTCGTTTATAAAATTGTGTGTTTAAAAAAGCATCTAAAGCCTCGGCTACGATCAGTAGCGTAGCTGGGCGTAAGCGGTCGGGTCGCCTACGGCCTTGCGCCTGGAGGGGGCCTCGCGGCAAGTTAAAGGTATGAATTGTCTCAAACGAAGATAACATAAGAATGATGATGAATGAAGGGTGCGGGCTTTTTTAGGCCCCATATTAAAATGTGTTATGAAAGGGGCCTCGTATAACTGTATTAGATATTAAATAGTATGGAAAAGACTGACACCATTGTGTAAAAAAGAGCAGAGGGAGAAAAGGGGGGCCTCGCAGATAACTTAGCCTACGCTCAAAGGGCCTCGCAGGAAAAGTGCGGACCATTTTTTTTGTTTGCTATTCCATTTTTTTCCACCATCATTGGCAACAAAGAGATGGGCCTCGCGGATACGACTTTGCCTACACAAAAGCGTTAGATTGGCTGAACGAAAAATAGTTTATATAAATCTAGGTTCGGAAATGCTTTGTTTTTAAGCTACAGGGTGTTAGGCTTTAAAAAGGAAAATCGGGTTTTAAATAATATCCTTAATAGGCCTCATCTGATTTTAATAAAATTTAGCCTTGGTATTTGTCAAAATAGAAAGTTAATTTAGCCCCAAACCAATTTAAATTAGTAAGACCAGTGGCGTCCATTGGCGCCACTGGTTAGTGGCTAGAGTTTTTTGCAACTTTTATATATTTTTTGATGGAACACTTAAAAATATAACTTTTTGTTTTTTCATATTTTTTCGTAGCATGTTAAGTTTTTCAGAAAAAATAAATAAAATCCGCTAAACTACTAAATCCTGAACCATACAAGAAATATTAGGGCTTTTTTCTTTTAAAAATTAAGGGTAATAACTTCTGATTACCAATTAAGTAACAACAATAAATACCTAATTAAATAAAGTTTTGATCTATGCCGCGGTCTGAATTATGCTCACAATGCTCATAGCGTACCAACACGCGGTTCGATTCGTGCTTTTCACGCTTACAATTAGCGTTGTGAAGCTATGACGTCATATGTGACGTCACACCCTATTGCTGACAGTACTCACGTGTCAGATCGTTAGAATCGTAAGCATCGACGTTTTTTGGCGCAATTTATTTGAATCGGAATTACATATATGGTCACTTTACGTCACTGGGCAATGTACCATATGGAACTATCTTCTGGAACCATGAGACCGGTGGACCATCAACACTAACTTTGCATTTTCTAGGACCAACTTAACTTATTTGATTAACTAAATTTAGTACGGGCATATCCCTAGGGATAGCCCGTACGGGGCTTAACTCAAACTTTAACTTTTACTTGACTTTACTAACTACTTCTTCTCTGATAAACAATCTCCTTTAATTTCTTTCTCTCTTCTTTAAATATCAAATTTACCAGTGTTTGTTTTGCATTTCTAGGTAACTCGCTTGTTTAATGTTTTTGTTTTATTATTATAAGAGTAACCTAGAAAATTGTTTGATTTCTACTTTTTAAACCTTGACACTTCACGTATTGTTTTATGTACCAAATTTCCCAATGTTAAGTAACCCAATTAAAATTTAAATTTCCCAAAAATGTATATTTTTAAAATCCCCAAAATGTATACTTTTTTATACTAGGTGTTCACATATGCCCCTTCCCTGAGAGCGTTGGACCCACAACGCTATTAGAAATCAGACAAATTTACTTTAAACCTTTAAAAAAATTAGCAATATTATCGAAAAACGATAGTTCCATATAGCTTACAAATATTTAAAACCTAACATTATGTTACTTATTATATAAATTATATTTATCGTAAATAATCTTAACGTTTTATTAAATTTTTTGTTTTTTCCAATTAATTTTTTTCAAAAAAATGCACGAAAAAATGTAAAAATAGTTTTTTTTTCTAAAAAATAATTCATTTAGGTTATATTTAACATTATGACTCTTTTTTGAAATTTTAAAAAATTCTTCCGGATAAATTATCTAAAATAATTATTTAAAAAGTTCTAGAGATGTTTTTGCTGAAATAATTAGTTCAAATAAGATTTTAGCTTAATTGTTAAAAACCTTTTTAAGCTTTTCTTTAAGTAGGTACTTTAAATAAATATAGTTTTAACGGTAAGATTATTTTTTAGACAAAAAATGACCTAATTATTGTTACTCGTAAATTGTAATTTTTTTTTATTAATCTTTAAGTTTACTAGATATTTATGTACTACACAAACAGCTAAATAAGCAAAAAAAGTTTGTCTTATTTAAAACTGACCAGTATGTAACAATAAAAGTGAACTTGGCCTTGTCTCGTCAGCAAAACGTTGAACCATTAAAAAAGTAATTCAATGATTTATTTAATATACCAGTGGGAAAGAAAATAATTAACTATGTTTTACATGTACTATTAATTAGGTGATTTTTTTCTATTTTATCCTTTTGCTCTTTTTTAAATTTATTGGATAGTTTAAAAACAAAAAAAAATATCTCTTACATAAAAAGAAAATCATTTTTTTTTATATTTATACTTAGAAATTAACCTAATATTCCACATTCTTCTTATACTAGCCTTTATAAAAAAAAATGCGTCCACCTTGCCTGCCTGTCCATGTCCTTGATGATGCGTTCCATTGGCCGTTTGTCCCGTACTTCTCCACGTACCGTTGTCTGCCTTTCATTCCCATTTTCTTCTTCCACATCAGGTTACTGCAACTTCATGCCAATTTCCCCATATCCTGAGCTTTCTCAGGGCCGCTTAACTGTCTTGTACCCCACAATTCAAGACCATACTTCAGAGCTCTTCCCCATACTAGAGCTGCGGCTTCCAGTGCTAATGCAGCCTCGTGCTGCTTCTAAACTCCGTCTTCACAACGTAACACAATAACTTCAACGCAAATAAATATTCTTCTTCAACAACTCTGGCTAACACCATTTAGCCATATTTCAAAACTGAAGATATACCTTATCTTCCTTTTCTTGTAGCTACGCTGCTACCTCCTTGCAGCTACGCTACGCAACATATTTTTCCCCATCTTCGTCATTTCACACACATTTCTTCTTCGGGGAACGGGACGCCTTTACCATATTTATGGCATTTTCTTCCACAAATACACTGTGGGGTAGGAAGGGCGTACCATGAGCGACTTTTCCTATCGCATCACAAAGGGCACTGGAACTGGGGCGGGCACAGCTTACCATAACCGACGTTTCACAAAGGTCACTGGGAACGGGGGCGCCTCCACCATATGTGACGTTGTAATTTTGAACTACATATATGGTCACTTTACGTCACTGGGCAATGTACCATATGGAACTATCTTCTGGAACCATGAGACCGGTGGACCATCAACACTAACTTTGCATTTTCTAGGACCAACTTAACTTATTTGATTAACTAAATTTAGTACGGGCATATCCCTAGGGATAGCCCGTACGGAGCTTAACTCAAACTTTAACTTTTTACTTGACTTTACTAACTACTTCTTCTCTGATAAACAATCTCCTTTAATTTCTTTCTCTCTTCTTTAAATATCAAATTTACCAGTGTTTGTTTTGCATTTCTAGGTAACTCGCTTGTTTAATGTTTTTGTTTTATTATTATAAGAGTAACCTAGAAAATTGTTTGATTTCTACTTTTAAACCTTGACACTTCACGTATTGTTTTATGTACCAAATTTCCCCCAAACCCAATTAAAATTTAAATTTCCCAAAAATGTATATTTTTAAAATCCCCAAAATGTATACTTTTTTATACTAGGTGTTCACATTATGTCTGTGATTTCAAGCGTCAAAAATAAAATTTATCTATCCACACTCTTCGATTGCGAAAAATGCTTAAAATATAAGCATTCCCAACTAACAATTTTAGACGCCTTTAGTCGTATTTACTAAGAATCACACCAAATTTAACGTTGCCGTTAGTAGAAAAGTAAGCTGTTCTTCCGACCAATTAAATTAACGTCGTAATGACTAAGAAAGTAACGTTGCACCGGAAACGGTGCTAAACTATGGTCTTTAGGGTACTTATTTTGGGAGAGAAGCTAACGACGCTTTAACGTTGCCTGAAAGCTACTTCCATAGTTGCATTTCACAACATTGGCGATTGGTTGTAGCAACCTAGCAAGCGGTTACAGGCCCTTTTGATCGAAGGATTAACCTTTACCTGATGGCGTTAACATTGGTCTAATCTTAGTAAAAATATGGTTGCGGTCGCGACTACCGGCCGCCATTAAAAAATGTGAAACTAGAAACAAAATCAAGGCAGCGATTTTCACTTTTTAATGTGGAACAAAAAGAAAAAACATAATTCTAATAATTTATCGATGTTTTTATGATTCTGTTGAAAGAAAAGTTTGTTATAGATATAGCTATTATTTAAAAACATAATTTATTTGGTTTTTAATACTTATAATAATTTTCAAAAATTGAAAAAACTATATTGTCTTATGTAAAACTGCTTATTTTAACGGCGCGCTTGTTTTTCTTACATTTTCGCCATATCATTGTCAGTAAACTGCAGTTTGTTTTAAAATTTGGATGATTTGCGAATAAACCTGGGCAATTTTATTATCCAGTTCATGACAAAATATTTAATATAAACAACTTCTTTACTACTCTGCCATGATAGTTGAAGTATAATTGTACGGCGTACCAATTTTTATTAATACAGTTATCCTGTAGATGGCTCTAGCCGAACAAGTTGCCTTCAGCAACGTTTTTACGTCGACCCACTTGCAGTAGTTATATTTGCAACGTCCGGACGACTCAAAAATTATCCACTAAACTGGTACAAAACAGAGTCGCTATGAAGGAAATTACAACGTAAGAACGCAACGGTGCGTTGCGTTTGGCGACGTTGCGCCGTCCAATAATTGTTAGTTGGGTTTTTTTATCTTTATTAGTTATACCGCATGCTCAACTCATGTTTATATTAAAAAATACTTTGTTAGGTTATGTTGAACTTGTTGAATTCGTAAAACACACTCACAAGTGATTCGAATTATTAATAGCTACTGCAAACAGGCGCTTGCGCGCTAACTTAAATCGGACCGTACGTTAGCAGTCTATACGTCGTAAATGCTGTGAGCACATTTCGGACCGCGGCCCTGATCTAACAAATTTTGCTAAAAAAAGTTTTAGAAATTTTTAGGTTTTTTGAAAAGAAACACCCTGTATCTTGACAAAGACAAATTTAAGCGACCCATGTTTATATAAAGTTTTTTTAGATAAATGGCTCAGGAATACGCCTTTAAATTTTCTTACCTCAATTAGGAAACAACCTGTATATTGCTTTATTTCAATTTACTATTTCTGAAGCAAAGAATAGATAATTTATAATACGTTATTTTCTTACATTTTTAATTTTTAATACACATTTAGACTTGCCAAATATAGGTATTAATAACCAGTACTTTTAAGAATTTTTTCTCGTTTTGCAGTTTTAATTTAATAGAAAATTAAGTTAAGCCTCATTTTTTACTTTAAATTCCTGTTGGGGATCCATAAAAACGGCAAAATTAAAATAAAAGTGTGTAAATAAAAACGATACAAGACAGTTATTTCCCCGTAGGGTCCTTTGTCGCTTTTTTATTGAATTATTAAAAAAACATATACGTATTGCTTTGCGTTATAAAAATACTAACAATAAAATACACTTAAGATATTATAAGTATACATAAAATAATTTTAAGTTAATACCAAGGTAATGTACAATAAAAAATCTTTTAAAATTGTAATATTATTTAACAAAATAACACATGAATTGATAAATATTTATGGATATTTTTAATTAAAACATTGATAATATTTGTGTACTATTGGTCTCTAAAGTAAATATACTATAATTTTAACACTTAAAGCCTGATTTATAGTTTCAGTAACGTAAGACTTAAGACTTAAGCCGTAAGACGTAAAAAGTGAGAAAGGGTTCATTTTTTATCTTAATTTTTAAGTCTCACGCCTCGGTTGCCATCGGTTATTTTTGTTGTCGTTGATGTCTTTTGTAAACAGCAAAGAGCCAATCTACCTATATTATATTTTATAAAATAGATTTATAAAAATGACAACAACAATATTCATAACCTAAAAACCGGGAGTAGATTCTTTAAATTAGGGAACTATAAATTGATCTGTTATTACTGCTTACTTTTTACGTCTTAACGCTTAAGTCTTAAGTTTTATGGCCTTCGTTACTGAAACTATAAATTTGGTTTTACTTTTTTAGGAGAAGGAAACGTTTGTGCGGCAAATTTTATTATGTAGCCCGTTATAAAGTCACAAACACTTATAGATGAAGAACTAAGAAATGCAATAGGTTTATGTTTGAATTTTCCAGATTGACAGTGACAGGAAATGCATAGAAAAAAACGTGGTATTATCATATAAAAAGAATAACTTACAACATTACAAAATACGTTCAATCTAACACCGCACATTAATTATGTGTCCTAAATTTATTCTTGATATGACGTATCGATAATCGTAATCCCAAATTTTTTATAATACGCCAGAGAAAAATATATCGATTTATAATCATATATTAATTTTAAGACTTTGACTGCTTCAAAACGTGAATACGCATACAGGCTGTCAAAGGATATTTTTAAATCGCGTCTGCAGAAATGACCCTAATCTAATTTGTTCATTGAAGCAGGTGTTTTTGAGATTTTGGTATTATTTTAAGGCTCATTTTAATAAATTGTTTACTTGTATAAACGTTAGACTTATATTTGAACCATATATACCATACAAATGGTAAACCGACATTTTTAGCGTTAATAAAAATTTGTACTGATGTAACCCTTTTTTACCGCCACCTCTTTTATATAAATATTTTTGAAGGTGTCGCTCACGATGTTAAACTATTTTTTGTTTTTGTTGATGTATGATGCTATGAAAAATATTTCTTATACAGAGTGTCGGAGAATATGTGAGCAATCTCTCGGATTCATATAGAATATTGTGACAGGTTTCCATAATTTTTGTTTTCTAAACCCCTCCTTACAGAGATAAGGAACATATCGTCGGTGGGTAAATAAGGTATAATCGCACCGACGATATACAGTGTGGACATAAATAGTCCCCCCCTGCTAACTTGTGTACCCTTAAGTTTTTCTTTATAAAATTTGGGTATGACTAATGGGAGTATATAAACTACTTTTTGATGTAAAAATGATGGTTGTAGCAATTAAGATGGCGGGTGGGCGCCATCTTAGGAAAAAATATTAAGTGGGGAGTTTTGGGACACACCATTTTCAAGCTCCTGACGAATACTTTACAACCCTAGAATATAAAATCAATACCTTCACCTACTACAAAATGGCGGTACTTTATAAATTACCTAAATTCTTGATTTGGATGGTCATATTTCCGAAATTAGGTAATAAAGTTAGATGTACCCAATGTTGAAATTTCTTAAAGCTCTTTTAAAGTTCTTTTTAATGGTAATATAATATACAGGGTTCCTTTATAAAAAAATATCCACTTTTGGTCTACTCTGTATATTATTATCAGTATCACCATTAAAAAGATCTTTTAAAGAGCTCTAAGAAAAACCATATTAAGTATATCTAATTCTAATAGTTTTGGAAATATAGCCATCCAAATCAGGTTTTTAGGCAATTTTGGAACATCGTAAAATGGTATCTTTGTAAAACATTTGCGTTCATTAGTTCGCCAGGGGTAGACTAACCCTTACACATTTCTGTTAATTATTTTTACAACCTGTATAAGGATGAAATGAAAATAGTGGTATTGCTTAATAAAAGGTACTACTGTTCGATGTCAATAAATTGAAGCGTTTTCGATAAAAACAAGTTTTTCTTTAGGGGAGACATTAGGGTGTTCTGTTGCAAATAGTACTAAAAACTTAGCAGAAAAGATATATTTTTTCACGACACTAAAAAGTAATATTGCAGAATTGTTAATGGTCCCATAACCTTTAAAAATTAAAACGAGAGAATGCATAAAATAAGAGGAAGCCTATGTCAAACCGACAAACTAAATTATGAGATACAACCCTATTTAATAAAAAGTTGTTTTTATCGTAAACGCTTTACTTTATCAATATCGGACATGAGTACCTTTTTTGAGCTAACGGTTTAGGCTATTCATAAATGTTATTTTTAATTCCTTTAATATACGGGGTGTAAAAATAATCAGTATTGTAATTGTGTAAGGGTTAGTTCGCCCCTGGCCACGTAACTAATACAAATGTTTTACGAGGACACCATTTTAGGGAGTCCTAACTAGTATTTGCCATATTAAAAAAATATTTTATTATACCATGTACTATAAAAGGTATTTCAGAAAAACTGATTTTTAGTCACTTCTTTTAAGGGCACATATCTCTTTTAAGAGGGAACCTGTCACATTATTCTATATGAATCCGAGAGATTCCGCACATATTCTTTGACACTCTGTATAAGAAATATTTTTCATAGCATCATACATCATTTTGTCGTTGTTAAAAAAAAGCCAAGACTGCAAAAAAAATAGTTTAACATCGTGAGCGACACCTTCAAAAATATTTATATAATGGAAAAAAAATAGGAACTTGTCACATTATTTTTATGTGTTCCATATAATTTCGAGAGATTGCCCACATATTTTTAGACACCCTGTATAACAGTGTGCAATGTGTTATACTCTTTACGTTTAAGTTCGTTTAAATCAAGGTTTAGTTAAATTTGCCTTGCAAAAATAGAAGTTTACGTAAAGAACTCTGACTGTTCAAGCAGAAGTTTTTCAGTTATTAAAAAAATAAAAATTTTATAAAAGAACTTTACTACTTTGTCAAAAATTATTCTGCAAATTACAAACATTAAAGTAAGTTAAGCAAAGTATACACAGGATTCTAGTAAATCATGCTTAAAAATATTGAGATCTTTACATTATAGCTTTACACACAATTTATCGATTATGGTGTATTTAATTTTTTGTTACTTTTTTAAACAATATGGGAAAGAAACTCACGTAAAATAAATAGTATACATTATTTAATTATCAACAAAACCTTAAAAAATATTTATTTTTAAAATAAAATGCTTCTGGTTTATTATAAATTTAAAACAAAATAACCAAAAGTAAAACAAATCAATACTTTTTCCCATACTATTTATTTAAAGCGAAACTTTTACAATTTGTAAATTTTTTTTCACTGTAGTCACTGCCTCTCGTGCAGCTTTTATTTGGTTTAATATTTCCCATAAGAGCCGGTTTATGTGGGTATTGTAAGAAGGTGCTTCCATAATAAAATTTTATTGGTGTACTCCGAAAATGTCCAGAAACCTGTAGAGTCAGCTTGGCAAAGTTAAAATTTAGACCATTTGAACATTTTATGGTGCTTTTTAGAGGTATAAGAATTTATTTGTACATTTTGCAGTGTATGTTAACTACTGAAAAATGATTTAACTTGGAAATATAAAACATACATAGTAAAGAAAATTAATTAAAATTTTAAAGCAACAAAGTACACGACAGGAGTTTCCACATTAAAACAATATACAGTGCTACAATGTATAGAAACAGAAATTTTTATAGCTCTTTGAGAGATATGTTTATTAAAACTATAAAATGCACTGCACAGCTACTTTTTACGACTTTGTTTTTAAGTGATGAATAAATTAGATTTTTTATTACAATGATATAGGACTACTTTTGAATATAAAGTACTAATTAACGAACTTTCCACTTTCGTTTGTTACAATTCACAGAAATATGATTCACCATATTTTTACCTGAAGTTAATTCTAAGATTAAACCACTGGCGTAGATAATATTTTTAAATAACTATATCTAAGAACTGGGACATGGGACCCACATCAAATTTATACCAGATGCTAGTGGCCTTAAGAGAAACACTTTGGTGAAGACATTTTTAATTTTGAAATTGGCAAAACCCCCGCCCCAAAAAAACAAAGCTTTAAAAGCAAATCCTCTGTTTATATTTTTTCGTAAATTAAATCAAATTTTGACAACAAATTTCAAATTTTGCTAAAATATCTACCTTTTCCGATAATAAGAAGCATCTAAAATTTAAAAAATAATAAAACTGGCTAAAGTTTTTAAAATAAATCTGTATATGTTTATAAAATTTAGAATTTGTCGATAAAATTTGATTTAATTTACGAAAAAATACCATAAAATCAATTTTTTCAAAACTAATAATTTCTTCACCAAAGGGTTCCTCTTAAGGCCACTAGCATCTGGTATAAATTTGGTGTGTGTCCCATGACCCAGTTTTTAGATATAGTCATTTAAAAATAATATCTACGGCAGTGGATTAAACAACCAAAGTTTTCAAAATTTTTAAAATTCTGGTGTACACGAGACAGATTATCAGTATATTAGAGTATATTTAATACGAATCATTAGTAATATCATTATTATTAGTAAGATAGCAATGGTTATTATTTTCAAAACCATTTAAACTATTTAAATTGCAAACTTAAGTTCAGATTAAAAAGTTTTTCACAATGTCATATCGCTAAACAAAATGCTTATTTTAAATTGAATAAACGTTTTAACGTTTTGCTCTGGTAAATGAAAAAGCTATCGTAAATGAGACATTTTAATTAAAATAAATGGAAGGCAAAGTCCTTTAAGATTTTATCATTTACGAAATAAATTTGCGGGATGATTGTTTTATAAGACCGGTTAAGAAAAGTGGGTCAAATTGATACAAAAAATCGTTTAATCTAGAAGTATTTTATTTTCTGCATTCCCATATTCCTTTGCCACACAAGGTGCATCAGAGCATGTCCAATTATTTTCAGACTACTTTTTTTACAATATTTTTGCAGTTTTTTTTATATAAACGTAAGAAAATATAAATATAATTTGATAAAAGTTTTTATTTAATTTAGCCAATTCTTCTTACTTACTAACCGAACCTCGATTAACTTTGCTAAGATTCCTTTATCGTTAATTTAAGACCGATAAATTCGATGGTAATTAAATATATGAAAAAATTGGACCTCTTTGGTCCTGGGTCCTGATTCTTAACTACTCGAGTTCTCGGTATCCCTTTCGAAACCTATCGGCCTTATTTTCTCATCTAGGATAAAGACTTCTATAATAAAGATAATACCTAGTTATCGAACTCGCGAGATATCGACTCGGAATTGAGGTTCAAATAAGTTAATCACCATTCGGTAGCGTCTCGATACGTTACGATTCGAGACACTCGGTTAACAATCCGCCTGCTGATCCCAGGGTATAGCTAGCTGACCTAAAAAAAAAAGTAAAACCCCCAAAAGACCCAAAAAATTCTAATTAACGTGATTAATGGCGTTTGTTGTCAATAAGATTAAATAAACTTAAAATTTTAGAATTAACTAATATTTGGGTTTAAATTTTTTTTAATGTAAGCTTTAAACTTCAAAAAGAAATTTTGACATTGGTGTCATGAGTGACATACATAACATCAAATTTTAATTAGTTTGTTTGTTTTTTTAATGGGGTTTTCCTTTATTTTGTTTCAGGCGACCAGGCTATTCATAGGGGTCACTAAGGCTAAACAAAGTCATCTCGCTATACCCCGGGACCAGGACCAAAGGGTTCCCATTTTTCGTTGACTGAAGCATGTACTCAACCAGTTACCATCAAATAAATGAATCCGCCGATCCAGTATAAATAGAGTGATAAAAAAATCGATCTTTTTTCTTTATTATATTAAAAAATTTGTTAAAAACGACGAAAAAATTCTGTGCAAGCCACAGCTCCTAATATTATTGTTAAGGGGTGCCGCATGATTGACATTTAATTTCCCATATAATTAACATGAGAAAGCTTGTATTTTTAGTATAGAATTTAATAACTTTGTTATTAAATTCTATTATTATTCTAATTAACGGTTTATCCAAAAGGCTACAGGCTTTTGCATACAAATTTGATAAACTTTATAGTTTCGTCAAAAATTGAAAAAACGCGGCGGTTGATTGAAAAATTATAAGAAAGCTTATTTTTGTAGAGCGTTCAATAATATACAAGTGAATTATTTAGTTTATCCTTTTTGATAAACCATTAAAAAGTTATAAAATTCTATACTCACAAAAACAACTATGTTGTGGGTTTCACAGGATTTTTTTATCATTTCCAACAATATTTTCGATATAATTAAGATAAAAAAATAGGCAATTTTTTTTTAGTTTAGGTATAGAATATATCTTCAAGACTGTTAAAGTTATATGTTGGCATGTTTAAAAATTACTAGGGATACCCCATAGTTAGGCAATTTCGTTATAAAAACCCATAAACTTTAAGGTAATTTGTTTTTTTTTCTTAAGTATTTGCAGAGATGCTATAAACACACCGTTATTATTATAAAGCTTTGTAAATAAAAGAAAAGGAAATCATTTTTTTACATTTTTACAGCTTTATTATTTAATTACAAAAAAGGAAATTATGCCTTAGGTATATTTAATTATGTTGTTAAAATTAATGACAATAATTATTACTTTAGCATCTTAACAAACACGAATCTGGATGTTGTTACCAAACTTTTTATAAAAAAATTGTAAGAAAATGTTTGCACGTTTAAGTTTTTAGTAGCGATTTATCTGTTTCAATGTAATCGTATGTTGACATCATTATCTAAATTATAAAGTAGTAAAATGGAAAAGTCTAAATATTTTTTTTCTTGTTCCTTTATTTATTTATTCTCTTACAAAATTAAATTGTTACCTGTTAAATTTACATAGCTTTATAGGTATAACGCCCTTTAAAAGGTAAAGGGTATAACTAAATAAAAAAATAATTCCAACGACATGTAAAATTCATTTAAAGTACCTTTTTTACCTTAAATATTTGTAAAAATACCCCAAAAAGGCAGCGGTCTGTTAATTAGGCTTTGTAAATGAAAAGAAAGTAAGGTATTATTTTTTTCACTTTGGTTTTTATTTTCGCTTTATTATTTAATTACAGAAAGAAATATACATTAAATGTAGTTGTGGATGCAATTGAAATGCATATTACAAAAACATAATTAGTTGTTATCTAAATAATTGATTAGTCCCCTGGGGAGAATGGTATATCAGCAGTTATCTTAAAAGATGTGCAAATAAAACTTGTACAGGGTAGCGCCTTTTTTCTGTCCGTGCTAGGTAATGTGAAACTAAAGAGATAGAGCAAATCTGTTTGCTCATTTACAGTTTTAATTAAGGGTTGGAATTTTAATTTATTTTAAAGTAACATGGTTTTTATTTTTCTCCTATTCACCAAGCTTAAAAACTCTTTGTTATCAAAGATAGAAAAAAATAAATGCAAAGTTTTTAAGAGTGTCGCGTACCAATATTTGGATGATGCTAAATAAAAAGGAACCAGGCGCCAAATTGGACATTTGAGTTATCAGCGATTTGCATTGAAAAAATCTTGCACAAAAGTTAGCAGCTTTTTACGTCGTTTAAAAGGAAATGTTGGTCTCAAGTGAATGCCTTATTTCATAACTTTGGAACCGTAGACACTAAATTTTTGGTCGATATTTTCTCTTAAATAAATATAAAAACTGGCAAAAGTACCTTAAAAAACCTCATGATTCTATTAAAACAAAGGGGAAAAATAAATTATGTTTCTTTTAAAAAAATATATTTTATTTATTTAGTCCAAAAATATCCAAAAAATGATAATTAATACAAATACAAACAATTTTTTAATGTAGGTCAACCTCTCCTTAAGCATCTTCTTTCTCAAAATCAAAGTCAACAACTGGGCCTAAACACTCAATATCGTTTTTAAAAATGTTCTATATTTTTCATTTGATTTTAGCCACTTATATGAACCTGGTATAAAAGTTAGTATTAAACATATAAAGTTTTACATTTTTTATTAGGCATAAACTCTTTTGCCTCAGGTTGTCAGGCAGAAAAATAAATTTACATTTTTGACAGAACGATTTAATGTACATTAAACTCTTTCGGCTTTGCATAAAATGTAATTACCCCTTACTGAAACAAAGCTTGGTTACGTCTAAGGTAAATTAGTGGTTTTTAATTAGGTACATAGAGCAAAAACTGGATTATAAAGAGTTTTAAAGTTATTATTTATTATGAGTGGAAAACAAAATTATCCTAGATGTTTATATATAATACAAGGAAAAATATTGAAACAAATATACAATATTTATTAAACATCTAACACACTTAAATGCGTTTATTTAAACTGTCAATATTGTTTTTAGGTAAATTTAACCAAAATGACCCTCTTGTTTCCGCCATTTTAGGATTCAACCTGTTAATTATTATCTTCTTTTTTGAAGTGTGAAGGACGTTTGGAAAAAACGAGGTAGTGCTAAGGTTGCTAGTTTTTGTTAATACTATATCACCACAGCAACTATAGGCTTTATTCTCGTTATAGTAACTTCAAATATACAATATATTCTACAAAAATAATACATTTAGTTAAAAGTAAAACAATCCTATACACAATAGCTTCTTTTACCATGGTTTATATACACTGCTTAAAGAGACTAATGTACATTGGATTATTTTGTCATTGAACTTCTCTGCAAAATATGCTCATTAGACTCTTTTGCCTTTAAATAGGTTTAAAAATTGACAATAGACTGCTTTTGTTAACGTCCCTTACTAACTTTACAACCCCTCCCCTAGAAACACCGTTTAAATATCAAAATGTAGAACTCATTTTACACATGAAATCAGTATTAAAACATGAAAATGACCAATTTTGCGATAAGACTCTTTTGCCTTTCTAGCGTAAAAAGGCTTCCAAAGAACGGAAAAAAGTAAAGTTAATGTTGCCAATTAAATAGGTTGTCTTACTTTTTTGTTAATTACTAATATATTTTACGTATTAAAATATGGCAGACGTAGTTCTTTATAAAAAAAAACGAACTATTTAGTCAGGGCCTAGCCGTGCCGGGGTGCAAGGAGTGCATGGCACCCGGGCGGCGCTCGCTTGGGGCGGCAAAAAAATTTACCCAAAAATTAAAAGTATAAATATCAAAAAGTGCAAAAAAATAACTGGCCAAATAGTTGCTAGGAAGAAGATAGCGCGGCGTTTCCCTTTGATGTATAATAGAAATTAATATAATAAAAACAATAGTACCAAAATTGTGCGTAGTTGGCGCTGAACGATGTCTTTCATGCAGCGGCGGCGTTAAAGAAGTGCCCGATATTTTGGGGATTTCCCGAAACTATCGGAAAATTAATATTTCGGGCCGAAATCTATACGTGTTTTCTGTGTTTTCTTTCATGCGAGTAAGTTTAACCGAAAGATAGTTGGGAATTTATTTAATAAATTTAAAAATTTTAACCTAAACTTTTTTGGTAAAAATCCAATTTAACCTATACAAAAATTATACAGTTTCTTAATTGCGGTAAGAGAAAATTTACGGGCGTATTCCTAAGTCAATTTTAGGAAAAAAGTTCATATAAACACCCAGAAATGATTTGTTTTTAAGATACAGGGGATTAAACTTTACAAAGAAAATCTCGTTTTTAATAATATATGTATTAAATACGTATATATGCCTTATTTGATTTAAATAAAATTTAACTGTGATATTTGTTAAAAAGGTAGTTAATTTAGCTCTAAATTAATTTTATTTATTAAGGCCAGTGGCGGTGTGGGCGCATCTCAGCTAATAATTTTAACAAAATAATATAGGCCACTGACTTTTTACAAATTTACGATGTTTTCTTATGGTTCTATCCATTGGTTCTTGCACTCGGGCGGCAAAACCTTTAGGCTCGACCCTGTATTTAGTGATTTTCTAATTTTTACTAATACAATTCATTGTTTATTTATCTTACAGTTCTCTTAAGCAAGCTAAATTTCCTATATTTTCTAGTAACCCAAAGTAGACAATAAAGCGTAACTACTCATTTATAATATTAAGTTATCTGTATTCATGGTCACGATGTTACAGGCTTGTAGGTTTCTTCTCTTTAAATATTAATAACCCTTTCTAAGTGTTAATAAACGGGATTATTTACTTAAAGAGAATATTGTCGACTTAAATCTCTGTAGGTGTTTAATGGTTGCCTTTAAAAATATTAAAGGGAGGGAGAATTTTTTAAAAAGTATAGCCAACGGTATGCATTAACGTGAGATTCTGTGGCATCAACGGCAAAATACTACTTTTAAAATTGATTTGACTAACGTGTGAGGTGTGACAACTAATTGTTACGATTAGTAACTCACAATTAAGTTTGCTTTGTTTCTTGTTGCAAGAGACACACCGGTACTGTCGGTAATAGTCCAAGAGCCCGTGATCTTCGTTATTTTGTAATAGCTGAAAGTTTCTCAGTGCATGCTCCCAACATAGGTGGAAGCAATGGTAGACTATAAAGTTCGACTCACAGTGCGTTTGGCAGGTACCAGGTACCAAGGGTTAATGAATTGAAACTTAACTTTCGTCCTTTTGTAAAAGCTGAATTTTAAATATGCCACCTTGGTTGTAGAATCGTCCCGTAAAGTTTGTCGGTTAAGTTAATGGACACCCTGTATGTATGTAGGTAATTTGATTGAAATTGATAAAAACTTTGATGTCGATTGGTGCCTAAACGATTTGGTTTATTACTTATTTTTAAGTTTTTAACTGTCTATAAAATGGTACCCCCAGCTTTGCGATCTGTCAAAATAAAAGTTATGATGTAAATAAATTTTAAGTGTTGGGTAAAATTTTAGAATCTGCAAAGCTTGATTTGTGTGCCAAATGTCAACTAATTTGGTTAAAAAATAAATGCCATATGGCGAAAAAACAAAAATACAAATTGAACTTTTAACCGCTGTAGCTTGGTAACCAAGGAGATTTAGACATTTTGTCAAAGGACTTACTAACATTATTTTCATTGCAGAACGACCCCTTAAAATTTTCTAACGCATTCCTCTATAAGCAGGATTGGCCAAAGCAGAAATACATTATTAATTATTTTTAATGACCAAAAAATGTTTGCCCATAGATAACCCACATTTAGATCCGCAGTGACAAGAAGCATTTTTCGAATTTCTACGACCTTACGCAGTAAAGAAATCTAGGGTGGACGAGCATGCGCACTGGGAGAATACAACACCGTGCCCTCCGTCCGCGTTCTGACCGTGACGCTCATTAGCTACCGTACTCCGAGTAAGAAACCCAGACAAGGCGTTGTAATTCTTTCAGCCATCCGAAAGCCGTGAAGTAAAAATGGCAACGTTGCAAACAACATTGCACATTAGGAAGATTTTATTGAGGTCCTAATAGATCTCATGCTAAATATACCTAATTATTTTGAATGTTTTAAACAAAATATACGTATTATTTCTTTAGAATGTTTAGGAAAACATATAGATATAATTTTAAATACTCTATTTGCCCTAAGAAGCAATAATGTGTCCGCAAAACCTATATTCAGTAACGTTTCTGTTTCATACAAATGTGTGTTTTTGGGATTTTTTCCGCCACATTTTATCCACTTTTTGTAAACATACCAAGGTAACTTTCTTAAATTTAGCTAAACACCTATTATTTGATAATAATTGCAATAACTAAAATAAGTTGAGAGCATTCTAGTTATAAATATAACAACTTAATTTGTATTACATAAAAGGCACTTTAAGATAAAAAGATTTAACTTAAGTTTTACACTAGTTACCTTATAAAACTTTAAGTAAATATCTGTCAGAATATTATATAAACATTTTTTTGTAAACTTACCAGTATATGTATGTGAATTAGTTAATATTGTCCTTAATATTACCGGAGTAAAAACTGTTTTTGGTGCTTATTTACACACTATCCTTGATACAAAAAATTGTAGTTGCCACTTTAAATGAATTAGATTACTTTTTCCCATTCGTCTTTTAGAAAAGTAAATATTCTTAGATAACCCTCTGTTTAATTATCACTGGGGTAATTCGTTTTACAGCACGAAACGCAACACGTTCGTGGCATTTTGAACGATGCATACACACAATGTTAAATGTTTTTACATTTTAATAAAAGAATTTTCATTTAATAGTTCACTAATGTACTTTGGAACTTTCTTGTTACATTTAAACGAAAAAACAACGATTAATACTTTGGCACACTCCTGCAATAAATTACTTATTTTTCTTTAAAATAATAACTATACGCTTCTATTTAACTTTTAAACACAGAAAAAAATATTTTTGGAATCGTTTAAAATCTGTTTCCAAAATTTACTTAACATTCCTAACATGCTGTGTTGCCAGATTTCGCAACTTCACGGCTTGATAGTTTAAGATGGCTGTGGTGCTATCCAAGCGCACAACACATTTTTTCGTCCATGATGATTAACTTTTGTTTCGCGCAGGTAATCCATCGAGATCAGTGGGTATGCCAGTCAATATGGGTGTTAGGAGCCGCCCACATATTTTTATAAAAAATGATAAAGATTTTGGAATTTTTACGTAGACTTGTCAACTAAATTAAGTTACTTTTGGGATAACATTTATAATGTTATCCGAACTAACAATAAAAAAATTAAACAGGTTATATCGCAATTTTAAGCTAAGGGCAAACTATTAAATTAAATTAAAGTTATAGCTAGATTAAACATTTCTAAAATAGCAAAACAAGCAATGTAATCGGCTATACTGAGGAATATGGGATAAATTTACGCGAAGATCTCCTAAAACAGTCAGTGAAGCGGGCATAAAACAAATAACTACATAACGAAGTTTGACATGTTCTTGGTAAATTTAGAGCCCAGGGCTACGACGACACAATTGAGTTTACTCTTTTAACCAATGTAAAGAAATGCCTTAAACTTTTGACCTAAAATGTTGTACACCGTGTAGCTTGTAAATTTAGTCTATAAGAGAGACCTTAAATTTATTTAATACTTCTTTTGTAAACTTTTTTACCTCTTTTGTAGCCTACGAAGACTTATATGGAACCAAAGTATTAGACTACAATTGTCTTTGGTATTAGTGAATGTAGGTTTGTAGTATATTTTCTTATTAAAACTTATTTAAACTTGTTTTCAATTTAAAGAACGTAATAATATTTATGACAAACACTTTCAACAGTATAGATCTTGAACCTTAGATCATAAAATAGGGCCGGGATAAACTATGTAATAAAGCCGCTCAGCCCTGTCTTTTTATGTCTGAGTGATGTCAGCCAGACGGGATCTACAGCTTAACGTGGGTTCTAAACCACGCTCCTATTCACTACAACTTAAGACCACGTCCCCGCCCAGGGGGATTTCCGACCCTTTCAACTGGTAGGGGTTGCACTTTGTCAGTCTGTTTTTAAGCTAACCACCTAACTTCTGACCATTTGGCCTCAGCAGAATTCGAACCCACCTCACGTCCGTTGTGCGCCCAACGACCCACCGCTTTACACACTGGGTAGGGTCGGCCTTGGTCCTTTGATGGCCTTAGCGCCGATATATTTTGCACTTAGTCTGCCTGTTGTTGGGCTAACCACTAAATCTCTGACCAAACTTAAAAATAGGTATTTTAGTCGCACCAGAATTCGAACCCAGTTACGTCGGTTGTGCACACAACGACCCAGCGCTTTAACACACCAGGCCATCACCCGACTCTCAACTCTGGTTCTAGCTAGTTAATTTTTACTTGAAATGGTTTAACCGTATTAATACGGTGGTTAACAGATGATTTTTGTTTTATATTATAAACCCATTTTATTTTTTTTTGTTTAATGTTTTATTTTTTCTTTTTGCTGACGGCAACAAAAAACAAATTTGCTTTTAGAAAATAAGCTTAAAGAACTTTTTATGCATTAAAACGTATTTGGTAATTTTACTTTAATTTAAATTTAGCAAGCTGCAATGCAAAACTTATGATAATAATTTCCAAAAGAATTCGCGTTTTAAAAGAATAATTAAAACAAGAATGGTACAAGGTTACTCCAATTAAGTCCTGTTCTATTTCATGTCTTTTCACACGACACCTATTAAAGCAGATATTACAAGACGTGAACTAGCTTAGTTCATCTTAGAGGCTAAGTTCCAGAATTTATATTTAATTTGTAATCTTGTAATTAGGAAAAGCAATGCAAAAATCTTTGAATGTTTTTGATTGTAAAATTATAAAATATTTAAAGGTTTAATTAAATTTTGAAAGTAGATAAGTTTACCTAATTTACAATCTATTTGTATACAGGGTGTAATTTACTTAATGGCTAAAAATACAGGATATGATTCCCTAGCCCATTTTAGAAAGAAAAGTTTTATAACATATGTCCTAAACCCCTAACTTTTGAGCTATAGGGTGTTAAAGTTTTAAGAAAAATATAGTATTCTTATCAGAACTTTAAATCTGGTTGAGATATTTTTAAAATTTGGCACCAATAGGCAATTTTAAATGTGGAAGATTTTTATTATTTCTACCAGTGGCATCCCTACGGGATGTATACTAAAGATTTTTAAAATAAATATGGTACGCCACTGCTTTCTCCAAAAATGAAAAATATTTTTTAATTCTTATTTATTTTGCAACAAATTTGATCCCTTAACCTTTGTTTGTCCGATGCACCATTTTGGCGTAATAAAATAAAAACCGTTTTTGATGCATGTTTGGTGTGTGCCCTATTTTTAGTTCGTTGTGCAAAACCGTGCGTCGGAAGAAAAAGTCATAAAATCAAATTTGTTAGAAAATAAATGAGATAAAAAAGATTCTATTTTTAAAAGCAACGGCCTACCATTTTTTTTTTGAAAAACTTTAACACCTTAAACCTTTTATTTCAAAATTAAATTTCTTTTAATAATATTATTTTTAAATCAATAAAAGCTTGCACTCGAAAGTCATATTAAATTAAAAACATAATAAAATTTCAAATAACAGAAGCATTTGTGACTCAATTTAAAATATAAAATGAAGTCACTTAATCGATTTTATAATTTAAAACGGTTTTTAAGTGTGGGCTTTTGATTTATTTGGCAGAATACCATTTAATAATTATAATTTTTTTAAATTATGAACTCTAGTAATGTACTAATTTATTAAATATATGTTTTGTATTGGTTTGCGGATTTATTTAATTGATGGTATTTATTTGAGTACGCCCACCCAAAAAATTTAAAATAAGTAACTTAAAAATTAAAAATCGACGTTTCGGTGGCAAGTCTGCCACCGTGTCATGATAAAAATTTAATAAAAATACAAATTTAAAAGTTAACTAATATTAACGTCTTAAATTTTAAAATTTAAGCTTTATAATTTGAGGTATTTTAAAAATCTGTCATGGTAAATTTTTTTGGTTTTTTTCTTTATTTGTTTTAGGAAAAACGATTCTATTTGGCGTGTACTCAAATAAAGATTCTTGTGATTTGTATATTTCGTCATGATTCGTGACGTGATATTTCAACACCTAAACTTTTAATATTTACAGAAACCCCAACCTGTTTTTTTTTGCATTAATACTGTAGCTTTTAATAGGTTTGTATTTTTTAGGTACAATTAATTGTTTAATTAATATATATTTTTTATTTCCAAAAGTAAGGGTATGTATGCAGTTGGGGAGCATATTTTGACACCTATCATTTTTATGACCAATTGGTTAAATCGCTTGATCAGTTTAACAATTTTGAACCAAATTCTATTTAAAATTAAATCTCTTACTTCACAACAGTTGATTGACTGTGATTTTTGTGTAAAAAATTCTTATAATGTTTTTGTGCCATGTTTTTTAATTTAAAAATAAGATATGTGTTGCCAATACTTTAAACACTATAACTATATATTTTTTTAAATAAGTCTGCTCTCCGCACATGGGTCAGGAAACAGCGAGCAGACGCGATTTTAACAGGCTTCGACAGTACGTAGGCATATTGTTTAGAGTGTATGATTCATTTTCATTCATATATATCTATCATATCATCATGTCATTTAAGGTTTTTTCTAATGCATAACATTGCACATATTTTTAGCCAAAATGCATAGTGGAACGCAGCTTGATTGACAGAAAGTCTTGCGGAATTATCAGAACTCGAGACATTAGTCTTTCTCCTTGAAAGCATGTTCGTTTTCATTTTCCGCTAATACTGGTGACAAATACAACTTGTCGGCACTCATTACATTTGTAAAAGTAGGTAACTAGTTTTTCTTTATAAAACTTTGTGAAAACCCAAGTAAAGTAAAGCCGTTTCGTGAAAGCAATGAATACGCAGTTTACAGTAAAACTTTCTCATGGGATAAGATATCACCTATTTTAAATAAATGGTCAATTTAAAAATATACAAGATGTGGAAATAATTCCCTACTGTCGCAATTTTATACGAAATTAAAATCTCCGTTATCGACAGTTAAATGAAGACACCCTGCATTTCTATGTCATTCACCACCCTCGGGACTTATCAATGGGGCTGTACGGGGTCCATGGCGAATGACACAGAAAACAAGGCAAATATGGCAAACCATCGTTGCGCTACGGTAGGATATAAATCCCAATCGCCGCGCCGCGCCGATGCAGCACTGAAATTTCATTTAGTCAAGTCCATAGATAACCTACATTTAGATTCGCAGTGGCAAGAAGCATTTTTCGGATTTTTACGACCTCGCGCAGTAAACAAATGAATGGGTGGACGAACATGCGCACTTAAAAGCCGTGGCAAAATACAAACACCGGCCTTCATACCCTTCGTCTGCGGTCTGACCGTAACACTCATTAGCTACCGTACTTCGAACAGAAAACCAGGACGCCTTCGACAACTTCTTTCCGATAATGCGGATAGTTTGTTAGGCGCCGGGTGCGTTTACCCTCAACTTGCTTGCGCACAAACCGGTTTTTTCGCCCATAAAATGTAACTTTTGTTTCACGCAGGTTATAACATTGACAATCCATCGAGATCAGTGGTTAAGTCTGCATCGAGTTTTATGTCGAAGTCAGTAAAGTAAGATATTATTATTATTATATATAAGTCATGTGAGGCAGGCGAAACCGGACTGGGAAGAGGGTCCCTGGCGAATGACATAGAAAAGCAGGGTGTCTTCATTTAACCGACCATAAACGGAGATTTTAATTTCATACAGGGTTATTGTTTATAATGGTTAGGGCCGTTCCTGGCGGGCGTGCAGCTGGTGCAGTCGCCCGGAGCGGCAAAAATTAGAGTGCGGCATTTAAGATATAAAGTTTTTGAACTTAAAAGATAACAGTGAAATTTTAGGAAGAGACCTCTTTTTGACTTTTTGTTTGGCCTTAAAGAATATTATCGCTTTTCAAAAATTTTTACACCTCAATATACATTTTCTTTTAGGGGCGACCAATGATTTTGTACATAGGGTGCAAGTCGTCCTAGAAACAGCCCGGCTTGCAATGGAATCTGAAACATAGTTATTGTTTTTTTACTAAAGCACCAAATCTTAAAGATGTAGTTGTCTGCAGATAGAGCACTTTCCTTAGCTTATTCGTACTTTTTATAATTGCAAACTAAAGTTTTAAATTATTTTTTTTTAACTTCTCTTCTTCTCTCAGCTCGGAGGGTCCAAATTTTAAAACAGTCATGGTACTTGTGTTCGGTGCTGTTTGAAAATGGAAAGACTTAAGCCTCCGGCACAACGTCTAAAACTTGTTCAACTGTACTATGAAAATCATCATTCTGCGAGAAATGTGTTTCGTGCATTTCGGGCAAATTATTGTCCACGCATAATCGGCGTACTGAGCCGACTATTCGCTGTACCTTCACAAAAGTTGAACTCCAATTTTCTTAATTGGATAATTCTTGACCAAATTTGCTACATCTAGCACGTAGTGCAGAAAATATAGCGGCAGTAGCTGCGAGTGTACGTCATGATTCTGACACATTGATTAGGCGCTCGGAAATTGGAGCTTAAGAACAGACCATGTTAGGCGCAGTTAAGGCCAAAATTTAAGAGCCATAATCTTTAAAAATAAATGTAAGATATATTTCTTTCGTATGATATTAAATATTGCTTAAAAGTTTTTTTAATTTTGTATTTTTGAAGTACCTCCAAATAAATCACCCTTATATATATATATATAAAATGTTTAAAAAATTATGTTAATAAATAAAACTTATATTAAAATGTTAGTTATTAAGAAACGTGATGCCGATGGTTTTGGAGTTATAACGAGGAAACGAACTATAATTTTTATAAATTTACCCCAAAGCATTAATAAAAAGTTAGTCATTATAAATTGGGCATTTTATTAGTATTTTTAAATCAAATCAAACTAAATAAGCAGAAGCTTTTTTCTTTAATACCATACATATGTTATAACCCGATTTAATTTTTTCTCTTATTTATTATTTTTAACTTTTTAGTTAGTTTTATTTATTTTTTTGAAGACGATTCGTTAAAAAAAAACCATTTATTATGTAAAATATGTTAACGAATAAAAATCGCAGGTGGCGCTCCCTATAGTTTATAATAAAGTTAATAGCATATTCTAGTTTCCTACCTTTTAAACCCCCTAACCCAAATATTGTGACAATATATCAATTATTATTGGTAAAATTATTTTTAAAAAAATTAAAACAAGAATACATTTTTGACACTCTGAAATCCACTTTTCGTGAGTGAACTAGTGACTAGTGTAAAGTTGAGTTAGATGGTCATATTTTAGCTTCAGAAATTTGTGAAAGCATTTTTTGCATTCGATATATATATATATATATATATATATATATATATATATATATATATATATATATATATATAAAATGTTTAAAAAATTATGTTAATAAATAAAACTTATATTAAAATGTTAGTTATTAAGAAACGTGATGCCGATGGTTTTGAAGTTATAACGAGGAAACGAACTATAATTTTCATAAATTTACCCCAAAGCATTAATAAAAAGTTAGTCATTATAAATTGGGCATTTTATTAGTATTTTTAAATCAAAAGTTTTAAAACCAACATTGTAGTCAAACACGACCCAAACAAACAATAATTCACAAAATCAATGGAAAAATACGCAGAGATGCGAGTTTTCCAATTAATTTTTCAGTAAATCAGCAATCACGCCTGACCTGTTAATAAAGTTTTTGTATTTTTATCGTTAAATTTCCTAAAATTGTTTTAGCGTCGTATATTTTAACCTTCATATTATTGATTCTAAAAAGTTAAGAATTTAATTTATTTTGCAGCTGTTTCAAAATCATTATACAGGAATTCGCAACCAGAGTTGGGTAGTATTTAAATACTCGGTATTTTGAATCGTCAGTATTCAGAATACATTGGGCTGGTATTTGAATACATCTGTGTGTTTTGGTATGCGGTATTCGGCAGAATACTTTTTTGGTTAGTATCGGGATTTTGTATTTTAAATAACATTTTTAAATGAAAGTATTCTAACACAATTTTTGTGTATTCGAATACCAGGACTTAAAATATTCGAATACCGGCATACCCAGTATTCGAATTCCGAAATGTAAATAGCTAGGTGACAATTTTAAGAAACTTACAGCTTAGGTCCTCCATCTGGTTAGTACTCAGTTAAGGCAAAGTAAAATTTATAATACTGTCATCAAAAAAATGGTCATCTAAAATGATACCACAACATGCAGACTTAGTGGGGACGAGAGGGAAACATGCAGCCTCATCACATACATGTATAATATACAATTGCAATGCACTAACATGCAAAAGACATAATTTTTTTGGAAACGTACTTATATTGCGAAAATACTCTCCCGCATAGGCATCTTGGCAGAAATCTAATAGACCTAATAAGGAGAAGCAGTCTCCTGTAACAGGAGAGAAGTGCACAATAAGCAAACAGCCGCAGTGCAAACATGGTCGAGTCTTAAAGCAAACAAACAACTAATCAACAATTGAGCCATTTTTTCTTGTTAATACGGATCAAAACATTATATTGTCTTGCTAAATGGTGACTTCATATAAGTCATGTATTTAACCGTGTTTGAATACATCGCGGACAATGGTTTAAAAACAATAAAGTTATCTTTGTCGGTCGGGCGTATAGGTATATTGAATTTATTAAAAACTTTGTAACGGTCATTTTTTTGTAAACTTTTAAGATTTATGTAAATGGGAAGTAAAACTTTTATTATTTGATGTAAAATAAAGCACATATTAACCCTAAAAAAGAATAAAAATAATAATTATAACATGAAATAATTGCTACATGAAACAATAAAGCTACATTTTCTTGATTCTCATGATTATATTCTAATTATCGAATACGGTTTGAATCACTTAGACGAATACGGTAAGTAAGAAAATATGACTCATTGCAAATTTCTTTAGATAAGCGGTAATTTTTATTTTTAAGGTTATGTTTGATTTTTTTTTGTTTTAGTATGTTATGCAAATTTCTAATCAGGAAATATGGTTTTAAAATATATGTCATCAATTAGATTTTTAATTGCATACCCAAATAAATGCTCTTACACATTTTAGATGTTACTGTTTAAGGAACCCGTATATAACCCAAATTTACTCATTTTTTCGGCCCGTGTAAAAACTTTAAATTGTACTTTAACGTTGTTTTTTACGGACTTTGTTATTTTATCCTTTCTGTCATTAATGCAGAAAAGATACGCTTGTGATTTATTGCTTTAAAATATGCATAATTGCTGTTGACCATTATAACGGAAACGTTAAACGTAACTTTGAAAGCAAAAAGCAAATAGTTTACCAGAAGAAAAACTGTCACATTTGTATGCGCATTTTTTAAACCTTTGATATCAGTTTGTTTTTTTATAGAAAAGATATGAAAGCTTTTTTAGAAAAATGGTTTAAACTTTTTAGGATTGAATGCTACTGTCCTTACAATATCTTATTTAATATGGTGCCCTTAAAGAAAAGTAAAATTTAAGAATATTTTTCAACTGAATATACTCTTTTTTATGAGTAAAATCAAAGACAATTAACAAATGTTTCTAGGTAGTAGTTATTTAAAAATAACGTCCGTGGTGGCACTACCGCGTTGTCTAAAAGGTGCTGTGAAATGCAACTGCATGTTTCAGTGCTTGGATAACGTTGACGGAACACGACAATATTGGGTTAAACATCCAGTAACCCCGCGCTCACGGTACACTGGTATTTAGGCATAAGCCTTCGTGAGATGTCATAAAGATAAAAAAAGTGTTGTGCTAAATTTTTGGTCATTAGTTTGGACGCTGGCTTGGCTGAATTTATGAAGCGGCAAATTATACGTACTGTTTTCGTGTGTACTCGATGGATACCCGCTTCATAAATTCCACGAAGCGAGCGTCCAAGCTGATGACCAATGCAGGCCTGTTTCTCACAGTATAATTAGCTGCCAAAGCAAGAAGACTTATTATACAGGGTGTCCTAAAAGGTGCAAAAATGCTTTCACAAATTTCTGAAGCTAAAATATGACCATCTAACTCAACTTACACTAGTCACTAGTTCACTCACGAAAAGTGGATTTCAGAGTGTCAAAAATGTATTCTTGTTTTAATTTTTTTAAAAATAATTTTACCAATAATAATTGATATATTGTCACAATATTTGGGTTAGGGGGTTTAAAAGGTAGGAAACTAGAATATGCTATTAACTCTATTATAAACTATAGGGAGCGCCACCTGCGATTTTTATTCGTTAACATATTTTACATAATAAATGGTTTTTTTTAACGAATCGTCTTCAAAAAAATAAATAAAACTAACTAAAAGTTAAAAATAATAAATAAGAGAAAAAATTAAATCGGGTTATAACATATGTATGGTATTAAAGTATAAAAAGCTTCTGCTTATTTAGTTATTAACCTTTAGCAGTTTAGCGAATATGTTATTATCAGACTTTATTTTTTTTTATTTTTTCTTTTATTTATTATTTTTAACTTTTTTTCATCATTTTTTTTAACTATTTATTTTTTTGCTTTTTAGTTTATTTTTGCTTTTTAATTTATTATTATTACTATTAAATTGGTCAACATACGTATATTAAAAACAAGGACTAGAGTAAAAAGCACAGAAACCACTATTTTATTGATTTGACGCGCTACAGACGGTCATGCAAAACTATCACATTGGGGGTCATGGTTAGTTTTGGTTAGTTAAATATTTTTTTAAATTTGCTTTATAGAGTTATCAATAAAATTGATAGCAAATTATAATTTTTAGCTCTTCAAAATTCTTCTAAGCCGAATATTGTGAGTACATCCATTATTAACAAAATTATTTAAAAAAACACAAAACCAGAATCAATTTTCACATTCCTTATCTTTGAAATCATCCACTTTTGGACTAAGGTAAGTTGGTTTAGATCGTAATAGTATTTTAATCTCAGGAATTTGTGGTAGCGTCTTTTTTGCACCTTGTAGAGACACCCTGTATAACTTCAATATAATTCCGATTCATACAGTGTGTCAAATTCCTCAGAGAATCTTGTACCAAACTGGATAAAATTCGGTACTTTAAATTGTTGATATCGGTGATGTTGCCAGATCCTCTATTTAAGAAAAAATACGGATTCTAAATCTGTAATATGCAAGTCAAACTGGAACCTAACAGGTTAAACATGTTTTAAACAAAATGCAACTGTATTGGTAAGATCATAAATGTTTATCTACTATGCATAAAGGTGCATCCAGATTTGAACCACCACCTGTAACCGTACCTCGTTGCAAACCACGTTGTGAATAGGTATTTCGCAACTACAACAGCCCCATCCAGATTTGTACAACTACTCGCAACCGTACCACGTCGCGAGCATATCTGGACGTCTAAACGAACGCCGTCGCGAGCCTGAGAAGTATTGCAGCTAGAGGTTTGCCTCGATTCACAGCTTGTTGGTAAAATAAGATCAAGAGAATTGGTGCGCGACGGCGCGATGTCCCAACCACGTACGCTGCAACCGTTTATGCGATTCACATTGTGGTTTGGGGCGAACCTCGAGAGTAACACTTTTCAGGTTCGGGACGGCGTTTGTTTTGAAGTCCAGATATGCTCGCGACGTGGTACGGTTGCAGGTCGTGTGTCGTTTAAATCTGGACGCACTTTATGCCTTCTCACAATTTTCAAATAAGAAACGACAAATACAAGATATCGCTTCATTTTTGCTGAATCTCAAAAGGCATATTGTCAGTGCGCTGACAATTTATAATGCTATCAAAAATTTTAATTGTAAACAATACTAGGATTTGTATATATTCTTGATTGGCTTTTGACTTTCGCCATATAAATAGCCTATATTGGTATATTGCTTTTTAATCTGAACCACACATAATCTGTGTTTTGTCAATAGTGCTGTGCACGATTAGTGTTTATGCATCCAAACCAACTGCGTTTTAATCAGTCGTAATTGTTCGACAGTTAGGCAAAAAATTTACGATCATTAAACAGATATTTTGAAACAAAAATGTGGCTGCTAACGGAGGCATGTAGTTTTTAATTTTTCATTTTCCGCTGATATGGCAATTCTTCCATGTGTGCATTGATAAACCTATTGTCTAATATATTTTTATTTAAAAACAGTTCGTGTAACCGAATATCTGTGGACCTAAATCGTAAAGTTTTTAGAAGTAAATAAATACTTAGAAACTTAATTTTTCAAATGTTGCAGAAATACATTTGGGTAGCAAGAATTTAAAACTCTTATTAAATTGTTTATTCTAAGGCTCAAGAAAATTACTTTCTTATTATATATATATATATATATATATATATATATATATATATATATATATATATATATATACCTATGCAATGGTACAATTTTTTTCTTTAATTAGAAAAAGCACATAAGATGTTAATTTAGTAAAAATAATAAGTGTAATTTGCGTAGTTGTTACGTATCGTTTATACCTTGCAACTCACTGCACACACACTGGTGCCTCGTCATAAACTTTAAATTGATTTTCACGAAACTGAAGACCTGACAATATCCTTATATTAACACTAAATTTAGAGTAAAGATTTACCCTGGAGTACCAAATTTTGTCCAATTTGGTTCAAAATTCCTTAAGATATTTGAGTGTATGCAGACTTTTTGCTCTATTTGGATAGCCAGGCACCCATCAGATCAATTAGTTTATGCAAAATCAGCTCTAAGCTGATGCAGGACTGCGGAGCTGCCCTGGAAGAGATGTGTGCGTTCAACAAGCTAAGTATTGCCTGAGTACCAGAACACCAGGGCCGCCAGGGCAATAGGGAAGCTGATAAATTGGCAAAGGAGGGGGCTGGGTGGTATTCCGTCACGCCCAATAGGATCATACATTAGATTATGGATCTTAAGGAAATTCTAAGACTGGTGGATAAGAACACCTGGACAGCGTCAAGCAAAAATATTCATAAAGGCATATTCGCCAGAATTTACGAAAGACCTTGCTAATACAATTTTAAAAATTGTTATAATACTATTGGATGGTCTTCTTGTTGAGTACACGCCTGGAAAGAATGGGACCGCTTCGGTCCTGGTCCCGGGGTATACGGGCTGACCCTGCTCAGCCCTATTGACCCCTATGAACTGGCCGATCGCCTGAAACAAAATAAAAGAAAAACCCCCAAAAACCCAAAAATTCTAATTAAAAAACGACGTTTCGGTGGCAAGTCTGCCACCGTTGTCAAGTTAAAAAATTAAGTTAAAAATAAAAATAAAATATTAACTAATATCTAAATTAGAAATGATTAAAATTTAGATTATTTTTATATCTCAAACCGAAAATAGTTTGACATATGTGTCATGAGTGACAAGTAACTGGTGTATTTATTATTTGTAGGACAAAAAAGGTAATAAGTTAGTTGATTTTTAGTTTTCCTGAAAATACTTCAGTATCGAGCAAAGGCAACCAAGTGTTATTTAAATTAACTGAAATTGACGCTACACAATTATCTTTATTTAATAATATATACGCACTTTCTTTGATTTTGCGTTTTTTAGAACAAGTTTCCTTTGCTAAAATACTCGAAGCATCCCAGTTTATTCTATGATTGTTATCAAATGCGTGTTGGCAGATTTTTGATTTATGAAATTCTGTGTTTTTAATGTATGATCTGTGTTCTTTTATGCGTTTAGCTAATGGTCTACAAGTTTCACCTATATAAAACTTATCGCATTCGCAAGGTATTTTATAAATGACATTTTTTGTATTTTCATTTAAGTTGTATGGTTTTGTTTTTGTTAAATGAGATCTAATGGTGTTTTGTGTTTTAAAGATTGTGCGAATATTAAATTTATTTCCTATTCGTTGAATTTTATTTGATAGTCCGGGAATGTATGGTAAAAATAAATTTGTAATAGGTCTATTTTGATTTTGTCTTATATCTGGATTTTCAAATTCATGAAAACAATTATTTATAAAATCAAGAGGATAATTATTTTGAATTAAAATATCTTTTAAATAATCTTTTTCATTGTTTATATTTTGATTAGAACAAATGACTTTAATTCTATCAAATAGACTTTTTACAACTCCCTTTTTAACCATTATGGGGTGATTTGAGTTAAAGTTTAAGTATCTATTTGTATGTGTAGGTTTTCTGTAAATTTTTGTTACGAAATTGTTTAAATCTTTTTTACTAAAATCTCAAGAAAAGGTAGTTGTGAGTTGTTTTATTTTTCTAAAGTAAACCTAATAGTTGGTTCTTGTGTATTAATCTGTGTTAAAAAATGATTCAAACAGTGTTCGTCATATTGGTATATAGAAAAAATGTCATCTATATATCTCCACCAAACTAAAGGTTTATATTGATAATTCTCTACAAAATTTGACTCAAAATTTTCCATAAAAATATTACTTAATAAAGGTGATAAAGGTGAACCCATAGCCATGCCTGAAGTTTGTTTATAAAAATCAGTGTTGTATTGAAAATATGTTGTTTTGACACAAAAAGTAAGTAGCTCAAGAATAGTGTTTATGTTTAAGAAAATTTTTAAATAAATACCTCGGGACCAGGACCGAAGCGGTCCCATTCTTTCCAGGCGTGTACTCAACAAGAAGACCATCCAATAAATGAATCCGCCTAACCAATATAGAGCATATCTCCAATTATAATATTATTGCCTCACATTTATGAACAACAATAAAAATACCAGTTAGCGTGACATTACGTTGTCATTTTGAAATTTAGTGCTTTATTATTATCAAAAAATCGTACAGTGAAAAGATTAAAGTTGTATTTATACAACCGAATTAGGTTAAGTTAAACTAAACTAGAGTAACAAAATTCAAGAACTTATGACATTTATAATATTTACATGCTTCAATAAATTATTAATACTATTACAATAATTAATATGTTGGAAATAAACTTAAGATTTAAGGAAATTTTCAAATATTCATCCATTGACTGCTAGACCATAACCCAGACGTTCTTACATTGGCTAACTGGTAAATTGAAATTTTATTGCATTCTGGAGAAATAGCATTTTTAACTCATCTAGATTACAGTAATTTTTATCCTTGTATATCATGCTTTTTAAATAGCCCCAGGGAAAGAAGTCATTTGGCGAAATATCAGGAGACCTGGCTGGCCAATTTGTGGTGTGATGTAGGCCAATAACATTTCCATTAAAAGCATTGATTGGGTTCATTGTTTAACGTAAATGTGCACTCATTAGTAAAACAAATATTTCTTAAAAATTCCCTGTCCATGTTTGCCCTTTCCATCATGCCAAAACAAAATTCCTGCCGTCGTATTTCATCCCCATCCCTTAGCTCTTGGTGTCTTTCATATTTGTATGAAATGTATTTATGCCTTTTCAAAATCCGGAGCACTGTTGATTGATCTTTTCCTATGATATCCTGAAGTTTCCTTGTACTCACCTTCCCTTTATTTTCTTCCACGTGCAATAAAATTTCCAAGTCTCTATCATCTCTTACATTTTCTTCTCTTTGATACTCCCTAGCTTTACATCTGCAGTTATTTATCACTGTGCCTTTGGTCTCAAATTTTTTGATAGTCCTATCGACTGTTGATTTTCCGGGTATCGGTCTATTCGGATACTAAGCAGCGAACATGTCTGACACCTTTTGGTAAGTATTTCCTTGATAGTACCATTTAATCGTCAATACTTTTTCTTCAGTAGTATAAGTATGGTTAATCTTTTCGCTCTACGATTTTTTGATAATAATAAAGCAATAAATTTCAAAATGACAACGTAATGTCACGCTAACTGGTATTTTTTTTATTGTTCATAAATATGAATCAATAATAATGTAAAAATTTTTAAAAATATATTAGCATCTTACAAGCAAACGGGTTAACCGGAAAATCTAAATCTTTTACCATGGACGTAGATTTGCATGCTCTTCAATAAACTTTAATAGAATTTTTCTCTAAAATAATTAGGGGAGCCAATAATTGACCCCATTAAAAATTACATGGGATTTCCTATGTCCCGCCCGGCGTGCATCACCCGGTATATATATATATATATAAAATAAAATTACTTTAAAATAGTTACCTAATTTCACATATTTTACTTTTCACTCAACTTAATAAATACCCTAATAAGTCACTTAAATGACATATTGTCCAGTTTTAGCAAGATGCTAGCTTAGCGTGATTAATGGCAGCAAATTAACTTAAATTTCTACATTGTGGTATCAAGAGGGTGGCTAATTGCCTTAAAAAGTAAATTCTGTAGTTTAAAATATTGATCTAGGGAAATGGTGTTCGCTTTAAAATGTTTTTTTAAAAGAACAGGATTTAGTTTTGCTATTTTTAAGTCTTTTGCACTGGAAAATTGTAATTGTAAGCGCAAAAAAACAATCATATACTAAGACTAATACTGATATATTGTATATACAAATAAGGCTTTATTAGTGGTCTAAAATATACAAAGCAGACATAACAAAAAAGTTTTTGGACTAAAAAAATATTATTTTACATATCGTCACTTTATTGTAAAACCACCTAACTCCAGTTTTTATTAAAAATGTGATTTTAACGCTATCTTTAGCCTCATTTTATAAGGCTAAAGATGGCAACCAAATCACATTTTTTTTAACTGAAGTGCTTTACAGCAATTTTTAAACGAGGTAGTAGTGCCACTATGAATCAAAATGAGCATTTTTAGAAAACTATGTTTTTAAACTTAAATTTACACTAATGTGCTCCATTAATTTTCTTGTAACAATGTTTTTTTTAATTCTTATTTTTAATTATAGACAAATTACAAATTAATAAAATATTTTGAAAAATTTAAATTTATTTATGAAAGAAAGTAAGAATTTAATAACAATAAATCAATTGATTATTATCATATTTTTTCTCAAAGTCCTTTCAGTTATTTGGTGAATTGCGTATCATTTTTCTTAATACATCTGAGACTTTTGACCAACTCCGGCATAATGACCTTTCTAAAATACTCTTTTTTAATCATTTGCACCTAAACTTTTTGCAATTTCGAGTTTTTGTTCTAAACGTATGTCTGTTATTAATGATGGCTTTTCTTTTACGACAAAGCTAACCCGCCTAATTTGTTATTGTCAGATTTTTTCCTTAATTAATTCTTTTTATATTTTGCTAATGCCGTCTATTTATACTTTGCGGTAAATTCGTTTTAAGTTTAATACCTCAAAGACGTAATCAAGTTCGGTACTGAGAAAAAGTGTGCTAATTTTTATTTTCTACCTATAAACAGGTCAGTTTTCTGATTAATCCATTCAATTAACATCTAACATACGTAGTTTTTCAACAGTAATTTTTTCTTTTGGAGACACTGTGAAAGCCTCATTCTATTCTATTAGGCATAGCGTTTTCATGGCTATTTTTTTAACGCTTAGTATTCCTTAACACGTACATGGTTAATCACTGGGATGAGTATTATTTTACCTTTATGATTACTTGACTGACGAAACCATATGCATATTTTAGTCTTTCCGGTGGCGTAGTAAACAAAGTTTTGGTTTTAGAAGCCAGAAGTCGCCAGTGCGATCCCGGGCTGGAGGGACGTTTTTGGGTAGTAGTTATTAAAAAAATTACGCCGGTCGTGGCACTACCGCGTTGTCCAAAAGGTGCTGTGAAATGCAAAAATTACATGATTCAGTGCTTGAACAACGTTAACAGAACAGGGAAAAAATGGGTTAAACATTTAATAACCCGACACTCACGGTACTCTGGTATTTAGGCATAAGCCTTCGTGGGATGTTACAAAGATAAAAAGTTCTAACACAGATAAAAATAAAGATATTTATTTCAATTTAAATGACAACCGATGATAATGGGGTAATTTCACTGAATTTTAGGGAGGTCCCAAATAAAGCAAGTGCAAGCATTAATCTTGAATGTAAGGTCTCCTTTAATACCAAATTAAAACTCTATGGGGTAAAATAGCATACAATATTTATAGAGAATTATAAAGAAAAGGAATTGCCACTCTTATTCATAAATTTTTTGAAAAGGGCAGGAATTTTAAATAAAATATTTTGCTTTATGCGGTACATTGGGCGTGAACTAAAGCCAGGGTTTTTACAGAATAACACCATTTTAAATGATATTACCGTTTATTATTATTAATGCATTATAAAATAATTCCTAAAATATGTATAATTTTTTTATGTTTTGCAATTAATCGAAAGAAATGTTTAAATGCCTAATTCTAAAATAAAACTAAAGCGTTTTAAGGACAGGTTAATCTCTTCTATAAATTCAAGATACTGTTTACTTTATAGCAAAATCTCAGATCTGTTAATACCACAGGTCCACAAAATAAAAAGTGAACTGTGAATGTGAAAAAAAATTTCACCTATTTTTTCCCGCTAAACACGAATTTGTCAAACCTAGGAGTCGAACTGCAAAAAACCAACTTGCCAGTGCCAAGGAGGCACTAGTATTTATTTTTTAATATAAGGAGGGTTATATAACACCTCGTTTTAAAGGCCCTTTGATACTTAACGCCACTTTATTTTTGAAAATTTGCCGAACTGCTGGGCTGCGTTACAAAAACAAAGTGGCGTTGAGTGGAGAATCAACGGGCCTTTAAAACGAGGTGCTATATAAGCGCCCTTTCTATTGAAATTGCTAGTGCCTTCTTGGCACCAGCAAAGTGTAGCTCCTGATTTTGATTTCAGATTCGTGTTCAGTGGGAAAAATACGAGGGAAAATTTTTGTCTGATACCCAGCACAGACCACTTTTTTGTGGACTTGTGTAATTTATGCAAAATCACATCAAAAATACAATTAATCTTCCCAAATTAACATTTTTTGTAAAAACTCATAGAAAATGTAAATGTTTAAGGTATTTTTATGAAAGCCCATAAACAGATTTGCCAACATGAAATTATATGCTGATAAAATTTTAAATTATTTCAAGCAGTTCACATTTTGTTATCGATTTGCGTTACCTTGGTCTTCACAACAGAGTCATCTTTACCCTTTTATTTACTTTTCATTTTGGGATGTGTTTGGTATTAGGTTTTATATTATTATGTCCTGAGTTCGGAAAAGTGCTTCTTCTCGAGCTTAGAAAGGGGTTAGATAGTCGATTTACTCAAAGCCAAAATTTATTTTAGTGAAATCACTTATGAGGTAAATTATTTAAATTTAAAAAGTCACTATAATAAAATAATATAAAAAAGTGGTTTAAAGAAGTTTCAAACTGATGGGTAAGAGGTACTAAACGCGGCATCAGATAAACCATAGAATTTTAAGGTCGTTTATTGAGGCTATAAGGATCAAACAGTAGTTATGGAAACGGACAGATTTTTTTAATGCCAACCTGTAATAAAGTGCTAAATATGAGCATGTTCATATTTTTTACTTAAGTTGAATACCACATAAAACTTTACAATTGTTCATTTAAATAAAAAAAAGGGGTTGAAAATGTGTATTTGGTTTAATAAAATAATAAAAAAACAGAGGGACATATGTCGCCGGTAGCACAGAGAATAGAATCTTTGATCTCTAGCCCGGAAGATCCGGGTTATATCCTCAGCCGGGAAGAAATTTTTAGGTAAAAGGTATTTAAAATACCGTTCATGTTTTGTCGCCTTCATCACATAGGACTCACATTGTTTTTGTAAACATTCTTGCAATTTAGACAAAATCGCAACTGATAAGTGTTAATATACTACCTTTGTAGCGAGCGTGGTGTAGCGGCTAAAGTACCAGCCTCTCACCGCAGAGCCGGGTTTGAATCCCGGCACCCAACATCGCCATTTTAAATCGCTCGTCACCTTACAGTTGGCAATGGCAAACAACTGTGTAGTTTTCTGCCAAACTCTAGGTAGTAGTTATTTAACAAATTACATCCGTGGTGGCACTACCGCGTTGTCTAAAAAGTAATGGTAAATAAAAAAACAGCGTGTTTTATTGCTTGGACAACGTTGTGCAAACATAAGACAAAACGCGTTAAACATCTAATACCCCGACACCCACGTTACTTAGATATAAGCCTTCAAGGGTTGTCACAACGTTTAAAAAAATCTAGCTTTTTTATAAAAAGAGTAAAGAATTTTTTTCATTTTTAATTGTAATTCAAAAGCGTCAACCTGAAATACGTCTAAATTTGTTGAATTACAACTGACCTCTCGCCTTATTTTTAATTAAAAATAAGCAACCTGTCGCAAAATAGGTTAAGACAAAAAGTATATTGGTTAGTAATAATTTGTTGTAAGATAAAAGCTGCAGGAGCGCGCGTGATCGGAACGAAAGCTTATAAATACGATATACAGGCCGTCATATCATTTATTTCCGCTCTACCGTGGTTCTCTAAGTTTTCGAAGCATAGAGATCCTAAAGAGTCGACACAGAACAGCGGCACATGGCGCGCGCAGTGTTTCTATTGATCCTCTTTGCATCGCATCCAGAGCGGCTGGTTTAGAGGATAACGTCTGAGGCAGCGTGCGTGCCGAGCACGCGAGCACCAGTGCAAAGGATCGCAGCGTGCTTGCTGGCTCCTGCTCGACAGTTATGGAACTTCCTCTAACGGGCTCTATCACGGCCACCAGCAGTTAGTGCTGGGTTAAAGCCGTGTTAAAGTGAGTGAGGTGGCTGTGCTGTCTGCCTCTTGGGGCATGACGGCATACTCCGGAGGTGTCTTGAATAGGACATGAACTCGAAGAAGCACTAGTTTGAAATGGTCCGAAGAAAACACAACTTTCGGCAGCTGCTGGCTGCGGCTCTACTCTTCGTTATGCTACCAGGTAAACAAGGTTTTGCTTTGGTTTGGTGTTTTTTTTAATTTGTTTTTCAAATATATTACTTAAATTATCTTTTTTCTAATCTGTTTTTATAAATTACATTCAAATATATAAATATACCTTATTTAAAAACGGATAAAAAAATATCTATAAAAAAATATTTACATAAAAACACTTTCTCGCTAAAACAAAATACGTCGGTGACTGAACCTGCATACCATATTCTGGTAAATTATGCAAATTGGGTACAGTTTCAGTTTCGATAGTTTAGGCCTAAAATATGCTAATGTAAAATTTAACAGTACATTTTTTAAAACAAAATATTTTTTATTACAAAAGACAATGTAAAGCTATTGTTTCTGTCAATTTTATACAAAGTTTGTCGATTTCCCAGCCATTTATAAAAATTACAATTTACAATTTGATGTTTTGCCATAATTAAAAAATGGGTTTAATAATAATAAATTGGATGTTATAAATTGGCAATGTGCATTTGAGTATAATGGCTATGGCGGATATTTAAAATTTGTTTGATATTTTTAAATAGGTTACATTTATTAAATTTAAAATATTTAATGAACTGTTTAAATATTCACACTGATATATGTATATTAATTGACATTTAATATTTGCTTTTAAACAATTTAAAAATCTCTTGTGAAATTATATTTGGGCACAAGGATATAATTTATGTATACTATAAATACTTATACCTCCTTTTAGAAATATCAAACATATTTATCACAAAAATTTTGTATGCGTCAAAGTTTTTTAAATTATATTGTTACTTTTGTATAACAAAAAGAGCAAGGTATTTTTCAATTCTACCCCATAATATTATTAGGTTTATAAAAAAATGCCAGTGCCGAGATATTAGTTCTTATTGTTGAGAAACAAGAATACCTTAAATTGTTAGTTTTTAGTTAATGTATTATCGGGTATGTTAAAAAATTAAAAATTAAATGTTTATTTTAAGCATATAACATTGAGCGAGCAAATTTGGTAGATACACTGGTAAATTCAAATGAGCACAATTTATTAATTTTGTTATATATTGCTGGCTTAATTAAAAATAATTTTGTATTAAAATGTTACTTTTAATTGCCCAAAAAGAAATATCTTAAATAGCGATAAGGTCATTAAACAGATTGCGTAAGACCCTTGAACAGTTAAATTTAAAATGGGCCATATTAATTTTGTCCTAAATTATTAGGATGATTTAAAGCAAGAAAAACCTTATTAAAATTGCTTTTTATAAGCCGCAGAACTAAAACTAGATTTGTTGTAAAACGATTTTAAATTGCAGTTTTAAAATAACCTTTTCAGAATTAGGAGGTGTAAATAATATACTTTTTTTTAACGATTGATATTTTTTGATTGGTCATGAAAAAACGTACTTTATTTAAGTACACTACAAAAACTATAAAAAAAATAACTTTTTTACCAATTTAAGGCTTTTTTCAAAATTTATAATACTGTTGTATTTTAATGCCAATCAGAATTTCTCTTAATATGAATTTATGCAAGTAGCAAAAATTCCGCAATTGCTTCTTTTAGCTCAACTGTCAAATTTAAAATTTGACAGACTGAAAACTTTAATAGAAATTATTGAAAATTAGTAATAATATTGAAATGAGATGTCTTAAAAATTGAAAGTATTAAGTTTATATTATTGTTAATATTGTATCCAACACATGCATAAAGTATCTGTTTTTACCTCGTAAAAAACGTATCATATTATGCAATTTTTATTATAAATAAATACTTTATAACTGACCTTTACTCATCGTGGTAATGTAATAATAAAAAGCTCTTTAAGCTTTATAGTTTTGTTTTATAATCGGTTTGTTCAGCTTAAACATGTTAATTATCAGAGCTGTCCATATACGCTAAAAAACGTATTATATTGCAGAGATGTTAGTGACATAAAATACGTTTTTTAAGGTACATATGTTAGTGACAAGTCAGAGAAAAGGGAACAGAAGTCATAAAAACTTCGTTTCGCGAAAGTCGCCTTATTGATATACGTTTTTACTCTTAAATGTCGGAATCTAATAAGTCTGATCAAAAATTATTTTAGAAAGTATAAGAATATATAATAAACGATATTGTTGAGCTAGAAAAAGAATCTAAAAATGCATTTTTAAAATCGTATAAAACTATTTTCATATACAAAAGTTCTTGGTATAAAATAAGTTTTTTTATTCGGTAAAAAAATGAAATTGATATAAAAAACACATATTATCTAAACGAAGCCTATTTAATAGAAAATGTTTTTTCAGAACATTCTTGATATTCATAATTTCTATACAGACTGTCCCCGGATGGGGTTAACAAGAGGACAAATGTACCAAAAATGTAATTTTTCGAGAAAAAGTCATTCGACATAAAAATTTTTGCTTTTCAAAAAATATGATTCACGAAAAGAAAATGTTGATTTTGTATACAGGTTTCGCAAAAACTTATAAAACATGATTTTTTCCCAAGAGTAAACTACCTTTATTTTTCATATTTAAACAAAATGTTATTAGGAAATTTATTAAGAATAATGTTTGTAATCGATAAAAACAATATTACAAATATAAATAAAACTCCATAATTTGGCGAAAACGCCTTGATCACATTTGTTTACAGCGTAAAAATTGTGTTTTCCAGGAATTTGGAGGAAGCAGGCGTTTAAAAGTAAATTAGGAAAGTTTTTTTAGGTCATTTTATTATAAAAATTTAAATTATTTAATTTTTAATAATTCCAAAATCAGTTTCATAAAACTTTTTAATACTCCTGTAACATTAATAAAGTTATTCAAAATGTTATTCTAAATAAATTTCCCAAAAAACATTTGCTTTAAAACGAAAAATAGGGGTACATTTTCGGTTCATTTGTCCTCTTGTTAACCCCATCCGGCGTGGACAGTCCGTATATTTACTTAAAAAAATGAGAAAAAATATGTACCTCATATAACTCCACGAACAGGCACTAATAAAACCGGCTTTACTTTGGCATCTGAGTTTGCGCAGATGCATGGTAAGATAATGACTCCCTTAATTAAGATAGTGCCTGGCTTTATTTATGCCGGTTTGAGGTCGTGCCCTATTTTTGTCTTAGCAGGGTCATATTTAAACTTCGGAACTTTTCGTGTAACCGAAACTCTCTCGACCAAAATAATAATAAAAAATCAGATGTAGAAGGTACTTATAAATAGAACCTCGCGTTTTTAAATGTATTTCTTTTAAAACTATTAACCCCTAACCACTTTAAAAGATAGGTTATTACCTAAACCAATTTTTTTCTTTTTTATTAACAATAGTACTGTCAACATGATGTGCAATTACTCCAAATTATGTGTTTATTATTTGCAAGAATTCTCTTATGACAAATGAATGTGCAATATTTTGCCCAATAAACCCTTTTTGAAATGTACTTCGGAAGGTACGTTAGATCGGTGGTCCTTCTAAACCCAACATGTCTGTGTCGTGTCTTGATATCTATTTTTTTACGCTAAATAAGCTAAAAAATTGCTTTTGTATAAATAGTAAAGCTCAGATTGAATAAAATCCAGGTAATAAAAAATGTTTGACAGGAATTCAATGATAAATCTTTTTAAAAGTTAAACTTGAATAAACTTAAAATTTGACTTATTTTAGATCCTATTATTAACCACGAAAAATTATAAAAGCATTTATTTAAATTAGAAATAATGCTAATTTATTTACGCCAACCTGACAGGGTTTCCTTAGTTAAAATTTTAGAATTAATAGACAGATTACCTTTTATTCAAGAAATTTTGATTTAGTTAGTATTTAATCAATTTAAACTGAAACCTGTAATAAAAAAGGGGTAGGGTTATAAATTTAATTATTAATTCATCGTTTAGGCCGCTTGACAAGCATAATTTAGGATATTTAGCATCGTAACTTGCTTAAAACGTTATAGTTTTAACCCTCTAACTGTTTTGTCTAGACTATTTTGGAAAAGCCAGAATAATTTGGTCTTCAAGCTTGGCTAAATATTCAAGTCTTTTGAGGATTTTAGTTTCAATATAAATTATCTTAGAGTTCGTAACCGAAAAAGTCATCAAGGAAATCTGTTGCTTAGAGCAACAAATTGGAGCCAAATTAAATACTGAATCTTTTGAATGGTTTAGTCAATAAAGAAGAAATAGGATAATAAAAACGCGGGATGTTTTTCCGGGTTTAAACTTGATATTTTAACTAATGATTTCAATGTTTTATCTAGTAAACAAAAACGGTTTTAGGAAAGTATTAAATTGCTTCGAAGGTAAATTATTTGGTTACAGCTGAGCCGTAAGCTCTCATTGTTATAGTTAACTTAATTTTAAATACTGCCTAAATATGTCGTGATTATATCTACAAAATGCCCATATAAACAGATTAAATTTTAAAACTAGACACCCTACGGGTGTTTTATAGGTTACAAAAATAATAATTTAAAAAGCCTTAATATGTGCTTCTGGATATACAGTGAGTTAAACCCACTTTTATCTTTTGAATGGGACAAGATATTAGGATCGGGTAAAGTTTTCATTTTTTTAGTTTATTTAAAAAGATATTTTAAAACTAACAACACGTTATCTTGCTACTTTTTCTGTTTTATGGATTTTTCTGTGATGTCATAAAATTTATGATCCGACTTTTTGTCTTTAAGTCAATATCAAGTTTGTTTTTTAAAATACGCGAAGTGTTTGGTTTTAAACTTAATAAACTCCTATTTTAATTCTATATTCAACGACATGTCACTTTACATTTATGCAACGTTTTAAACCGAAAAACCGTCATTAACTATTTCGCCATTACAAATAACGATGTCTCTCCAAATGTTTGAGGAAATTTTATGCTTTATTTTATAACCTATAGGTAAATGTATGTAAATTACAATAATTCTTGTAGTTTGTTAATCAAACTATAAATACATAAATAAAAAGACTAATAATAAGTAGCATAGTGCATACTAACCTTCAAATAAAAATTTTTTCGATCGAGTGATCTTTAGTTGGATTTAGAATTAAAATACGAGTTAATTACGTTTAAAACAAACAAAAGTTAATCAGGGCCGTTCCTATATGGTGTCTCGCGCCGTGGTGCAAAAAATATTAGCTGCCCCTAAAAGTGTATTGAGTTATAAACATTTTTAAAAAGCACAAAAAGGGTCCTCGCTTAAAAGAAAAACATTCTTTAATCAATCCATTCTACTGACCACAACTAAGTCCTCTTTAATATTTCTGAAGACCAAAAAAAAGTAAAAAGGTCCTCGCTATAAAATAAGACTGCTTTCCAAATGTCAAAACCTCACTTCCTAAATAGCGACCTTTATTTTTTAATTTTTCGCCCTTTTTCCCACAATTAAGGTGTTGAGAGCCAGAGCAAACCAACTTACAATTCAAAAATGTACTTTAACGCGTATTTTCTTTAGTGTAAAACTTATTTATCAGATCTAAAGTAGAATGAGTAAGCTACCACTATCCTATATTACTTTCTAGCCTATTTTGGCTTTGATAAATAAGTTTTATACCATTAAAAATACTCGTTAAAGCACATTTTTAATTTGTAAGATGGTCCGCTCTGGCTCTCAACGCCTCAATTTTCCGTTCCCGCAGCGTTGCGCCCTGGTGCCTTGCATCACTTGCACCACCCGGTAGGCACGGCCCTGAAGTTGATGATGGTGGCTCAAAGACGAAAAGTCCGATCCTAAATTTATTGACATCATTTTATAAAACAGAAAAAGTGGCAATAATAATGTGTCAGTTTGTATCAGTTGCCTTAAAATATCTCTTTATATAAACAAAAAAAAAAAAAAAAATTTTGTCGGATAATTCCAAAAAGCTGCAAATTTTTAATTTTTTAAAAAACTAAATTGGTTTTTTGTGCACAGATCTCTGCACTCTGCGGCTCTTACAAAATCTTTAATTTATATTGGTTTGGTGTAAAATCTTGTGTAGTTGACTGCTTAAAACAAAATCAATGTCTTAAAATAAGCCTGTCAATTATTATTATCTACTTATATGGACCAAGACTTACACCAAAAAAAAAAAAACATGATACAACGAATACAAGGTAGGATCAACGGTGATCCCAAATTGGTTCACTCTGCGTAACGACGGAGTAATGTGAGTTTTTCTTTCCGCAATATTCAAATTGAAGCTCTAAAAAAGCCTACAGTGTTTAGAATAATATTACAAAAAATATAAAAATATAGTAGGGTAAGGTTGCTTTAGTCGTACTGGTACTTAAGTCGTACCATAGTTATATTTCTTTAATTTTTTATAACTAGTCACATCAAGTATAATAATTCGGTACAATTTAGTCGTGCAAGTAAACAAACAAAAGAGGCTGTCGACCGATGTTCTTAACCAAAAATATTTACAAAATAAGTATTTATTGCCGTTTTTATTGCCAGTTTTGGTTTAAAGGTTAGGTATATTTGGGAGAAGTATGATGTAAATACAATTTTTTATGCTTGTATTTACTTTTGTAGTATTTTAGCATTTATTTATGCATAACCAAACAGTAGAAATTATTTTGGATATGTCAGTAATTTTAATTTGAAATTTTAAAAGTCCTATTGTTTAAATCGTACCTGTAGATAATTCCTTAATAGTACCAGTAATGGTCGTTAATAAGTTTATTGATAAGTATGAATAAAATACTAAATAAACACAAGCTTACTAATCACCAAATATAAAGCGTAGATAAAACTACTTTATCCACAGTTTAAAAACCTTTCAAAATTATTGCTCAAAGAAGCAAAAAATCAAGTTGTAACTATCACAATTGTAGAAAGGGGTCTAACTACAACTTTCCTATGTGTCATAAATGCATCAGGTAAATTCAGGGCCGTATTAACAGTTTGAGGCGCCCTAGGCTAGAATTCTCGGAGCGCCTATTTCCCACCAAAAAAATTTTTGAAGGGCAAAAAAAGGAGGTCCTTTCCTCCGTGGCGCCTATTTTGAGTGCCAGGCGCCTTACTTTACCACCCGAAATAAAATTTAATGACCAAAAAAGAAAGGTCGTTCCCTCCTTTTCGCGCCTATTTGCCTATTTCATTCCAAAGCACCTTATTCACAGAGAAATTAGTCACCAAAAATCCCCACTCGACCCAAACTTTTTAAAAACTCCCCTGTCTAGCGCCTATTTTTTTATGGCGCCCTAGGCTGTAGCCTAGTCACCTAATGGATAATACGGCCCTGGGTAAATTCATACCGCTTATGTTAATATTTAAGAGCTTATTGGTCTTATGGCATCAATATTATTGTATAGATTATGATGCCATGACTGACATAATATTCTAAGTACGACTTAGGATATGGGAGGTACTAGTTAGGAGACCAGGTGCCTTAGTCATATACTGAAGGTACTTTTTTAAAAATGTATATAAATATGTTATATGGTACAAATTATTTTATTTTGTAAGAGTTATTTTAAAGTTAAATAAATAAACTTTCCAAAAACCAAAAAAAAGGTTTAATTTCACATAAATTCAAAGTTGTTTCAATTCTTTATTAGGGAGTACGACTTGCGCAACCTGACCTTATTTGATGTTAACTAGTTTAAAATGTTATTATTAGCAATAGCGGAACTAATGTAATGAACTACTGTTTAAAGCACTTAAAAACAAACTGTGAAAAACACTAATGAAAACGTATGGTTTCAACTTTGTTTGCAAATTTTATCACATTACCTAGTCAGAGGCGGTAATCACGTAATAAATTTCATGCGCAATATTCTATGTACCTTGTATCATGTGAAAAAACTGTTTGCTTCTTACTTTTAAAAACTACTCTAAATTACCTAAACAAATATCATTTATTACCACAGCAGCTTACCAAAAGCTTAATGTCTTTTTTGAATTCTACCCACACCCACCATTCGTAATTTCATTTAAGGCAAAGCTTTGTAATGACCTTTACAAAAAGTCTTATTTTGTCGACGAATAAGATGGGACCTGCCATTCTTTCAGTATAATTTCTTCCCTTGTGTCCCTAAATTTTTTATTTTACTTATTTTTTTGTAAAATCTTTCTAAAAGTTTGTGTTGTGTGTGTTTAATTTCTAGAATGTAAAAAAATACCGGTACATTGCACCGATTTTCTTAAATATTTGAAAATATAAATTATAATAATATAAATATTTTTTGGTACAATGATAAAATAAAACGTTTAATTTCAGAATTTATATCATTTAGAGCTAAAAAACTATCTTATATTTTCCTAAGGCTATAAAAGAATAATAAAACGGCTTTATTCTTAGGCCCATTATTTTAGTTATTAAGAATGTAATTAGGTGTTTGGAGAAATACCCTTTCGGACAGGAATTTCAAAACCTGTGATATAGTATTTGGGTAATGACTCCAGGACATGTGAAGAAATTCCAGAGTTACTAATTTGATATTTGGAGAATAAACAATTTTTGGGCTACATAGTTATTTTAAGTCAACATTTCTTAAGGGGGCCACTAACTATTTGATTTTAAAGTGTATATAAATATATGTGTATGTAATTTTTTTATATAAACTGAAGTACGTGTATTATGAAAAAATGCTAAATTTTCCAAACACATTAGATAGAAGTTCCTTTAATTTATTTTTAATTTAACTCTTTACTAAAACTTGTGTTATATTACAATATTATTAAATAAAAATATACTGGTTAAGCAGGTAGGTATTGGGATATCGTCGAATAAGGCAACAAAAAAGGATGTATGTGACTAATTCAATCAGATTTGTTTACATGCAGGTATTCACGTTATTTGTCTCTTTTCTTTACATTGCCTATGTGTTATGTTATTTGGCTGATTCTGTATTTTGATTATATTAGTAATAAGGATGTCGTAAAAGCTACCTGTGGTCAGTCCTATTAGAAATTAACATGTTGTGCTATAAAATTAGAAGGGGGCGTTAGTGTAAAGATTTAATAAAAAGAAAATAGAAGTGTGTCCATTTTCTTCTTCTTACTAAAAGTATTTTTTATAGCAGAAATACATGTCGTTTTCATTTATTGACGACCGCTGTTTAAAACACTCAATCAGTAAATCGGCTAAAACTTATTTCAATTATAACTTTTAAACCATTGCCACAGTACCAATGATATTTGGGCAACTAAATAACCTTATATTAATGCTTCTTTCCATAGGTTAACGGCTGTTCAGTAAATCGAGATTATACAGGGTGAGACAATTTTTTTTTAAATTTAGGTATGCATTTTTAACACAGGCGACAAACCTTAAATTTTGCTTTGACCGTTTGATTTCTTTGTCTTTTTTAAACCGATATCTTGGACCTTTCTTAATAAAATTGCAATTTAAGTCCAAACATACCAGCATTTTGTATGTAATAAAACATTCCAGTTTGTGGGAAAATTATTAAAAATTAGTGAAAATGGCGTTTGTGAGCCTTCTAAACCAGGGCCGTATAAACTGTTTGGGGCGCCCTAGGCTCGAATTCCCGGAGCGCTCATTTTCCACCAAAAAATATGTTTGAAGACAAAAAAATAAATAAAAAGGTCTATTCCTCCATAGCGCCTATTCAAAAAAGGTCATTCCCTCCTTTTCGCGCCTATTTCATTCTAAAGCACCTTATTCACAGAGAAATTAGTCACCAAAATCCCCACCCGACCTAAACTTTTATAAAAACTCCCTGTCTAGCGCCTATTACTTCCCTATCTGGCGCCATTTTTTTCATGGGCGCCCTAGGCTGTAGCCTAGGCAGCCTAATGGTTAATACATCACTGTTCTAAACTTTGTAATAGAGATGAAGACTGTTTTTTTTATAATGTTAGCGTATTTTAATAATTTTGTTAAAAAAAATAATTTTTATTACATAGAAAATGCTGGTTCTTTGGATTTAAAATGCAATTTTATGGAAAACGGTCAAGAAATCGATTTAAATAGAGTATATCTTTTTGTACAAAAAAAGAGGAATTAAATAGTAATTTTTTTCATATGAAGTACTAACATTATTTTGGCTTACTCTACACCTCTATCATTTTTGACCTCACCATTTCGGACACCCTGTTTATCGGTCGCTTACCTATCACAATTTTTGGGTAATAACCCAAAATTGCCATTTTCCAACGAGCTTAAATTTTCATTTTCATCGATTATCTTCTTGACTATTATGCTTAAGCCCTTTAAAATGTCACGCAGTCCATATAATGAGGTATATTCTTGGTAATACTTTTAGAATATTAAACGCGTAAAAGAAAATTGACTTAATAAAAATTCCGCCTATACTTTCCAAATGTGTTCATTTACGCTTTTCCTAATTGGCTTTTTATCTTAAATGTATTAACGTTAAGCGATGGCTAAAATAGTCAACACCCTGAAAATCCACACGTTACACCTATTCAGTGGCGTAGCTAGGTCAGCAGGGGCCCTGAGGCAAAAACTAAAGTAGGTTTCTAAAATGGCCGCCGACAGAAAAACATCTAGGGGGAGACAAAAATTGCAAATATGTCGAGGAGCAGGGGAAAAATTTGAAGAACAAAAAAATGGCGTCGTCCAATAAAAACAACTTTATTTAAACATTTTCAAACACTGACTACCCCAAAATATTTTTTGAAAAAAGCAAAAAAAAACAAAACAAGGTCCTCATCCCAACTGTATTTACACACATTCTTTTTACCCCTCTCAATCCTCCTAGGGGCCCCTAAGCTTAAGGGGCACTGCCTTGATCTAGCTCCATAGTAGGTACGCCACTAAACCTAGTAATACATAAAATAAAACCATACATTTTGGACAAATTTGGATTACCTAATGAAAACATAAATATTTTTTTATTCATTTTTGGACCCCTCGTATTTGAGGTTGTCTTGTTTCTTACAATAAAAGTATAAACTGATATTAAATACATATTTTTACGTAGAATTCAGTGCTGTAGTTAGATTTAAAAAAAAAAACCTTATATTTTTAGAAATATAAGTCAAACAAATAATTTTTCTTATGGAACACCCTGTTTATTTCTTATTCAATAAATTATAGAGGATGAGAGCTTTTTAAAAATAGATAATACCTAATAGTTATTTTTTACTTTTTAACCTCTTAATTGATGTTTTAATAGTGCCCTATGATACTTTATTATCAAGGAATAAAGTTCATAATTCATGTACATTTTAAAACATTTCTAAGTTTTAATTTTTTTAGTTATATTTTGCCCTGTCTAGCAACCCTACTTATCCCTCGGTTTGGCTAGTTTGTTCACTTATTAATGAATTAAAAGCTACATTTTTGGGATAAGTGTCACTGTGTTTATTTTCAAAACAGTGTCCAAAAATGGTAGGTATGTATCCATAATTTTTAGAAAACCTTTTATTTAATACAAAATACTAAAAAAATCATGCAAAATCATACTTTTAAAATTTAATGTTGAATTTGAACAGTTTTGGTTACAGTTTTATACACAGTTTTCTATTATTTTGTCTAGAATTTTTTTTTTTATTATTTTGTTCACGAATTTAAATATAAATGCAGTAAAGCTAACCGAAAATATTCAGTTTTTAAGTAATTAATAAGCGAACAAACTTAATAAACCGATGGGTAAATAGAGATACTGGGCAAAATAAAATAGTTAAAACTCATATTTTGCTGTAAAATGTTAATAATTTATAAACTTGGGGCTAACCTTATTCTTTGGATATAAAGTATATATTATCGCCCACTATGCGAAATTCAATTTTAAAATTAAAAACATTAATTAAGTATTTAAAGATATAAAACAACTATTAGGTATTCTATATTTTTAAAAGTTCTTATCCTCTGTAATTTAATAAATAAGAAATATATAGGGTGTTCCATAAGAAAAATCATTTTTTGGTTTATATCATTAAAAAAATGAATTGTTATAAAAAGTAGCAACAGTTCGCAAAAACTGCAAATTTTCTATCTTTGATAATAACCAAGATACCCTGCAATTGCAACGAAACCCAGACACCCTGTTCACCGGACGCGACCTATCTACAGGCATGTTTTCTGACTCGCCTAATCCGAAATTTTAAGTCAGTTTAAGTTGTACACCCTCCAATTTCAAGTAAATTGCAAAAAACGTGAGAAATAGCGAGCATTGGATAATATAGTAATAAGAATAAAAGTGGATCTAGGGCAAGCATAGCTTTTCTGTATTTTGGACGGTTGAATACCTATTTTTGTGTCCTTAGAACATAGGCCATTTTGAATTTAAGAAAATTGTAAAAAACATATTAAAATTGTAAAAAACCCATGAAAATTGCAAATATTTAGATTATTTTAATTAAAAAATGTAGACTCGGATAGAATGAGATTCGGCCCATATTTCCACAAAAAAAAAATGGCATCAAAACCATAAAATGGCAAAAAATTGCAGTCGAAAAATTGAAAAGAAAATCTGTTAAGCATGATTAAATAAGTTTCGTGTATTTTTATCCACAAAATACACGTTTAAAATCTGAATATGTAAAAAGTGGTAGAATCCAAAGTCGGTCTATATAGGGTCGCGACATTCGGCCATATTGCTTTGACGTGTTATGACGTCACATCTCCCATTTTTCAGCCATGTTGTTTAGTGCCGGAGATATACATTTTATTATATTAGTAGAACAACCATTTATACAATGGTTTTTAATTATTATTAAGTTGTAAATTCTTTTACTTTAAATAAAAAACATTTGGAATTACATCTTTCAACAAATATCACTTCCAAAACAATGCAAAATGAAATGCGCAAATTCTAGACGCCACTGGATTGATCATCAGCTTTAATTTTACCCAGTCTTGCCAACTTTTCTCCGTGGAGTGCCCTTCCCTGCGTCCCCGACCTCGAACCGCCTAAAAGTTGAGGATGTGTCGCAACCTTATAAATATAAGCTAACCTTGGTAGAATCAATAAAAAAATAACGTATAAAGTTTCCTATTACCGAAAAGCTGCAGTCGCTGTACTGTATGTAAAGTACTTATTACTTGTACCTCGCCATGACGGCACACATGCCGTTAACCCAGGGACTCTGCCAAATGGTCTTGTCGCCTACCGTCACCACGTGGAGGTGCCCCGGTTGCAGGCACAAGCGATCATGCCATAAAAAGGCTGATTTATTTTATGGGCCAAATACATTGCAGATTATATCACATGCAAATCTTCTTCGATCCGAGGCTTCAATTTTTTTTTTTTTTGTAATTAGGATAACACAACTTTTTACGATTTTTGACATTTTTATCGGTCTACGGTGTTTTTACAATTTAACAGTTTAAAATACATAAAAAATATGCTTGCCCTAAATCCCCAAATTATTTTTATTTCTAGAACATACTCTTTCTTACGATTTTTTGCAATTTCCTTGAAATTTAAGTGTACCACCTACACTGATTTGAAATTCGGATTTAGCGGGTCAAAAAACATGCCCGTAGTTAGGTCGCTTCCGGTGTACAGAAAACTTTTTTGTGTGCCGGTAATTTAAATATTCTAAAGGAAAATAAAGGTCCCTTTAGAATATAGGCAGAAAGCCGTTTTAGGCAATGAAAACTAAGAACCTTTTAAACACTTAAAAATCTGATGATGTTTTTGCTCCAAAATAAATAAATTATTATGTTGTTTTTTTAACGCCAGTCTTGTTTTAAGAACAAGTAATGGTATAAATTTTAATACATTTAAATATCTTGCCCAAAAGTGTTTTTTTACTTTATACTAAAATTATAGGTAGTCACTCGTGAAAATAATGTGATAAATTCCTATAAAAAATTTCCTAATTCCTTTTTTTACAGAGATATGCGCCCCTAGAAGACGTCACTGGAAAGCGGTTTTTCTTGAATAACTTTTACAGTAATTGGTATAACAAAATAATTTTTTAAAATGATAAATATTGGTAAGGACTTCTTAAAACGGCGTGAAAAAGTTATAAAATTTTTGTTGAATAGATCGTTACTTTTTTGTGTTACTTCTTACATACACTTTAGTTTTTCTTGATATTGAAGGCATATAAAAAGTAAATTCAATTATTTATATAAAAAAATTTTTTATGTTTAGTATACACCTAATTTTTCCAAGGAGTAATAAGGACTAAGAAAAAATGTAAAGGGTTTTTTTTTTAATTATATTTGTACGCTTTTAAATTAAACATTTTCAAAAATATATTTTTTCAGTTTTTTTTCATTTTTTAAAATATTATTTTCGCAATTTTTGAGCACCCTGTATATCATAGCGCAATGTTAATTATAGCTTTTAGCATTTCAGACAAAGCAAACATTTTTATAAACTTTTATAAAGAATAACTTTCTACGCCCTATAGACCTTCTCTTCTCATGATGTGTCCTAGTTGCAATTTTCGGTTTTTAACTGCGAGTATGACCTCTTTTTCTTTCTGCACTCTTCTCAGCACCTTAATGTTCGCAATTTTGTCTGTCCACGGTATTCTCAATATTTTGCGATACATCTACATTTCAAAAACCTCTATTTTTTAATATCGATCTTCTTGAGAGTCCACTTCTCCATTCCGTAAAAAGAATTAATAACACTTATCATCTCATAAGAATCTTTAGCTGGAGACTTTGATCTCTACCACAGAACACATGTTTTCATTTTTATAAAGATTTGATCAGCAAGATTTTAAAATTAATTAAAAAAATCTGGTTAACAGAAGAAAAAAGTCACCAAGATAACGTCTCCTTTCACACAGCCTCAAAATTATTTTGATAATTACGAATAAAAATAATGTTTTCAGCTACAAAAATTGAATTGTTTATTTAAAAAAGGTACTAACTAACATTTTTGGACGTTTTAATATAATGCAATTTTCTAATACCTTATATGTTAATACATCGTTTGTTGCTGAAAGGGAACATTCGCTATAAACGCAATGGTCTAAAATTTAAAGTAATTTTAACATATATTGCAGAAAGGTACCAAGTGACATCAGTTGATACCTTTCTCAAAGAAACCTCTAGCACAGGCGTGTGTTTCGTCACAGCTACAGAGAATTCCTCTTAATATGTAAATAAAAAAGATCATTATTAGAAAATAGCTATTTTAAAAACCAAAATAAGAGACATTGGTAAAGTGATGTCCTTTGTTCCTCAGAAATACCAACCATACTATTCCACCATCTTAGATTGACCAACCCAAAACCCTAAAAATCTGTAGTACAAACTATTAAAATTTAAAAGTATTGTATCTATAATTCTTTCCATAAATCTTTAATGTTTAAAATTTTACCATTGTTTTATTTAAAATTTTGATATCTTAAAACATTTTTTTGAAAGTAACTAGTTGATGCAAAATTTCTTAAACGGGGTATTGCTAAAGTAAAATAGCATATGACAACATAATGTATCCTTAAAATACCAAAGAATTTAAGTTTATTGCAATTAGTTAGTTGCAGCAACTAAGTTGCATCTAAAAATATGTGGTTTGTTTCAGAAAGGTACCAACTACATTTTTTTAACAGTACTTTTTTTCAAAAATGAAATATAATTTTTCGTAATAATGAAAGTTACTGTAAAGAGGACATACCTAATCAGTTTTTATTAATTTTCACTAAATGTCCGCGATGTTAGTTAGTACCTTCCTGAAATAAACGATTCAATTATATTTTTCTTGCACTTTTGGCTGTTCTCAAACCCATCATCGGGAAATTTTTTGTATCGAATGAATAGGTAATAGCAGCATAAAATCGTATTTCGGCAGATCAGTTTAGGATTCTCACCTTAAGGATGAAATCAATAGGTAATTTATTACATCACTGGAACAAGTGTGTGAAATTTAAGGAATATCATGTGGAATATTAAATTGTATTTTAAACTATAAATTTATGTAAATTGTAGAACTTGTTATTTTATGGATACATTAATTAATAATAATTTTTTTCCAAATAATATCTCGGTAAAGTTAGAGAAAACTTTGTATGGAATGAATTATTTAGTTACAAACTCTGAAGAATAATGCTGAACTCAAATTTCATTATAAATGCACCCCATTATTCCTACTGGGCCAATACAAAATTTGTTAAGTTTGTATACCCCTTTAAGTAAAGATGTATACAGGGTGTAACTAAAAGTTCTGTACAAAATGCTACCGCAAATTTCCCAGAGCAAAATAAAACGATCTAACGCAATTTACCTTAGTCAAAAAGTTGATTGTTTGCAAGAAACAGGGTGTTAAATTTTCATTTTATTTTAGTGATAATCAAATATTTTATTTCTTATAAGAATTTTTTTTGCAAAATTCAATATTAAAAGGTTTTTTCAAGTGGGGAATCAAAATATGCTAATGTTTTTATCGTAACATGTAGAGGAAGCCACCTGCAGTTCTTTGCTTAGGTTCAAAGTGTCATAACTATTTTTTGCCTTGGTATATTTTTGCATTAAACAGATATAATTGATAAAAATCGCTACGAGCAACCGTCTTTAAAATATTGCAGATTAAACATTTTATTTGATGCAAAAGTTTCCCAGTGCATTCCTTCACGCTTTTCTAGGCCACCTGTGTCCAAAAAGGCTGTACAGAATTCTGCCACAACTTTTTGGGGCCAAAATACAACAATTAAATGCAATTTATCTTAGTCAAAAGGTTGCTGTTTTGCAAAATACAGGGTGTCCAATTTTCCATGAAGTTTTTTACTTGGACACCCTGTATCTTGCAAACGATCAACTTTTAACTTAGACAAATTGGGTTAAATCGTTGTATTTTGGCGTAAGGAAATTGTAGTACCAATTTGTACAGACCTTTTAGAAAAACCCAAGTGGCCTAAATAATGCGTAAAGACATGCGAAGGAAATATTTTGTGTGAAATAAAACGTATAATCTAAAATATCTTAGAAACGGTTGCGATATTTATCAAGTATACCTTTTTGTGCAAAAAATGTAAAAGACCAAAAATTATGTACTAGAATCATAAGACAAAAAAAGTAATGACACTAAACAAAAGAGAAGAACTGCATGTGGCTTTCTCTATATTTCACAGCAACAATATGAGTAGCTATTGATTTTTTCCTTAAAAAACTCCCTTAATCCAAATTTTGTTAAAGAATGTCCAAAACTAAATAAAATATTTTAAAATAACTAAAATAAAATAGAAACTTTGACACCCTGTATCTCTACAAACGATCAACATTTCGACTAAGGTAAATTGCGCTAAATCGTTGTTGGAGTCTATGGTAGTATTTTGTATAGACACCCTGTATAGTTTTGTTACCAATAAGGTAGCTTTTATAATAATGAAAATTTTAAAAATAAAATTTAAAATAAACTTGCACTAAAAATAAATTACTAAACGTTGTGAATTAAATATTAGATGTAAAGGGTGTTTAATCGATGTGTTAATTCCTAAATTAATAACGTGTTGTTGTCAAAAAATGTTTATGCAGGAATATCATATGGAATATTTAATCGTATTTTAAACCATAAATTTATGTAAAATGCAGAAATGTTATTTTATGGACACATTAATTAATTATAATTATTTCCAAATAATATCTCGGCAAAGTTAAACAAAACTTTGTAAGAAATTAATTATTTAGTTACATACCCTTAAGAATAATGCTGGACTCAAATTTCATTATAAATGCACCCCATTATTCCTGCTGGGCCAATACAATTTTTTTAAGTTTGTTTACCCTCTTTAAGTAAAGATGTATGTATATATAGAAGTTTGGGTACCATAGGGTAGCTTTTATGATAATAAAAATTTTGAAAAATAAAATTTAAAATAAATTTGCTTTAAAGATAAATTACTATACTTTGTAAATTATACATTAGATGTAAACGGTGTTTAATCAATGTGATAATTTCGAAATATGTGAAATGTGAAAAAGAGTAGTCAGTTCAATATTAAAATTATTCTTGGATGTAGGCTTCGCCGCAAAAAATGAAGATCTAAATGAGCGCCAAGTTCTTTACAAAATCCAAATATGTTTAATATCTTAAAATAGGTTAGATTTGACTTGGCCAGTTTTTATTACATCAGTCATTTTATAAATTTATTCAACTTATTTATATATTTTTTAAAATTCTGATATAAACTGGCCAACACATATTTAGATTTTGTACAGAACTTTGGACTCATTTAGATCACCTTTTTGCTGCAAAGCATACTGCCCAAGCATAACTTTTGGTAAAGAAAACTAGACAGATATTTAGATTTAATATTTTTTTTTGCGTTTTCGCTGCATAGTTTTCTTTTTATGCTATTGTCTACATGTTTTTAAACGTAAGTAATCAGAGCCGGCCAAGGGGTGAGCCGGTGTGAGGCGACCACCTTAGGCGACATGTTTAGAGGGGCGGCAAAATAATCTTAAAGTGGCGGCAAAACGGTCCTTTTTCATGTAAAGTGAGTTTTTAAAATTTGAGAATTGAGAGAGAAAAGAAGTGAGTGGACCTTTGGTCCTTAAAAATATGCGTGAAGAAGGAAAACAGGAAAAGAAGATAAATGTGGTGAATTAAGAAATATAAAAAATAGAGGCAGAGCTTTAATTTTTTTGGCTCTTCAAAAATTTTTCAGCTCAAATTTTATTTTTTCGTTGCGTCCATTGCCCATTTATTATTTGCTTACTTACCTTTTTAACACGCTTCCTTTTTATGCTTAAATAAGCCAAGTCCGGGCGATCCCGAAAACAATCCCCAAACCATTTAACATTAGAAAGAAAAATTTAGGCGAATAATTCGTAACGTGAATGTGTTTAAAAGTAATGGAAAATTTCGACAAAAAATTGTGTGCTGTCAAAGACAATTGTAGTTTCACTATAGACACTCAGAACAATGCTAAATTTTTGGTCGTCAGCTTGGACGCTCGCTTCGTGGAATTTATGAAGCGGGTATCCATAGTACACACTTAAACAGTACGTATAATTTGCCGCTTCATAAATTCAGCCAAGCCAGTGTCCAAACTGATGCCAAAAATTTAGCATTGTTCTGGGAGTCTATAGTGAAACTACAATTGTGTTTGGTACTATCGGAGAAGTCGTGGTGATGATCATTTAACAGATATTGTGTTCAACGTATAATTGTACACAATCCAGCTAAGAACTGCCCTAAATAAGTTGCAGGCATGTTAAAAACATTTTATTTTATTCGTTACCAACATCCGAAACCTCTTATTACCGGGCGCACACGAGATTATTATTAAGCCTGTTAGTTTATTGAAAAGTGCTACACAATTTTGATATTTTTGTCGGATGTACGGTTAGATAGGATGCTCTCCACTTCTCTATTATAAATGGAACACTCTATATATTTTTAAGTCAATTCTACAGGCAAGTTTTTGAGAAAATGGCGTTCAAAAATATTATGTTACCCGCCATTTTTATCGATTTGTTAAAAAACAAATGATGACAAAAGCGCTAATGCGATTTTTACACATATTTAATAAACCCTTTATCCTATTACCGTTAAAATACAATTTCAGGTTTTACCGGAAGTACCACAAAAATGGATTTTCAGCAATAAAGAACTTTAATAATTTAAATGGAAGCCACTATCCTAAGCCTTTAACTTAAACTTAACAGTCATTTTTTTAAATTATACCCTATCTCTAAACCTAATAGTTTTTAAATTTTTAATAGGTAAACGCTATATTTTTTAACGTTTCACCAATAGTAACCTAAAAACTATTAGGTTTAGATATAGAGTATAATTAACAAAAATATTGAGAAATAGGTGTTAAGTTTAAATTTAAGGCTAAAGATAGTGGTTTGCACTTGAATAATTGAAGTTCTTTATTGCCGAGAGTTAATTTATGTGGCACTTCCGGTAAAACCGGAAATTGTATTTTGACGTTGATGGGATATAAGGTTTATTACTATGTGTAAAAAATCGCATTAGCGCTTCTTTGTCATAATTTTTTTTAATTCAATAAAAATGGCGGTTAACATGACATTTTCAAATGACATTTTTTCAAAAACTAATTAAGAAAAGTAAAAACATGTGGTGCATGGATTTTCTTGGAATTGACTGTAAAATTAATTTTTAGAAAAAATAAAGGGCGTTCTATTTAAAATAGCAAAGTTGAGAGCACTTTCGCTTAAACAAACAACTTTTAACCAGTATACATGCACCCTTGTGTACTCTAACCTCAACATTGGTTAAAGCAAGTTGTAAATTGTTATGTAACAATAGTAAGTTTTGTATTAGAATATACTGTTAATTATTTATGGACCAGCGCTCTTAACTAAATTAAATGTGTTTCCTTGTCAGAGCCATACATTATTTTGTTCTGGAAACTGCATAAAATTGAACGTAACTGAAAATACCTTGGACAACTAATGGCATTTAGGAGTATCTGAATGCCGAGTAACGTAATCGATATGGCGAGTAAACAACAAAAGAAGATTTATTTGCAAAATATGGTAAATAGACTTTTAAATTTATTTTGTTCGATTTTCGGTACCTATATTTAAATTTATGGATGTAACTAACATAAACCCTGATTTTATGTACATACAATTTTAAAAATTACATTTTATTTTGGTATAAAATTATTTCATAAAATGTGAATATACAGGGTGTCCGAGAATATGTGGACAATCTCTTGGATTCATCTCACACATCAAAAATATATGACAAAGTCCTATATTTTTTTCCTTTCCTTTACAGAGATAAACCGGGTGTTGCTTCGTCAAACGGGACATAGGCAATCCCATGTAAATTTTGAAGTAGTCAAATATTGGCTCCCCTAATTATTTTAGAAAAAAATGCTATTAGGATTTATTGAAGAGCACAATAAGTTCCACCCAAATTTAAAATTTGAGCATTTTTTAACCAACCAGTAAAGAGTAAACTGCTGCTGTACTCTAGAAATCAATAATAAAAACACCATATCGATTTATCAGAGACAATTTAGATCATTAATTTATAATGTCATTGTCAAAACTGAACAATTTTATACGGGAATTTCAAAAGAATCCTCGCATTTCATTTTAGTTTACAGCTAATTCCAACACATGCACTCACAGTTACGCAAGACAATAAAACAAATTTGTCTACATTTAGAAATCAATTTATGACAAAAATATCAGGATCTAATCAAATGCTCAAATATTCCTCCATTAAGTGCCAGACAATAACCCAAACGATTATAAAACTCATTTCTTACGTTGGCTAGTTGGTACATCGATATTCTGGCACATTCAGCGGAAATAGCATTCCAAAACACCCAAATATCAATTTATGCAATGTAACAGTAAACGCGACATCAACTGAACCAAACGGTCAAGTTACCTTTAATTTCGTTATTATTTCTTTCAGTTTATGTGTCACTAGTTTTTAAATTTGACAGTTTGCAAATAAATTTAATACAAATTATTGAAAATTATTAATTATAATGAATTTGGATGACTAAGAAATTGAAAAGAAATTTATACTATTTTAGTATTTTATACTATTTTAGTATTATTTTTACAAAAAGTAAGTACATACAATTTTCTAAAATAAAATAATAAATGCATAGTTATGAAGAGGATATAAAATTGTTTCTTAAAAATAAGGAGTCTATGATTTTTTGTTGCAATATAATGGCTGTGCTGCAAAAAATTAAAATTAATGGGTTTGGATAAATAAAACATGTATAAAATGGCATTTTAAACGGTCGTGGAAAAAATATACTATGTAACACATGCATTTTTACTTATGGGATTGCCGCACTTGCCCAAAGGCTCGTGCTGTCAAACTTTTCATTCACTTTATGCACTTGTCATATAAATTACTATTTTTATTCCTTTTTTTACAAGGTGTAAAAATATTTAGCATTTTTGTGTAAGGGTTAGTCCGCCCTTGGCGAACTAATAAATGCAAATATTTTATAAGGACGCCATTTTGAGAAGTCCTAATTAGTGTTTATCATATTAAAAAATAATTTTATTATACCAAGCACTGTCAAAGATATTTTAGAAAAACCGATTTTCAGCGGCGTCTTTTAAGGGCAAATATCTTTGTAAAAACGGGATTTAGGAAAGAAAAATCTAAAAACTTATCATATAATTTTAATGTGTTATATAAATTCGAGAGATTTTCCACATATTCTCGAACACCCTGTATACCGGGTTACACACCCTATTGTTTTTGCAATTATTTATAGGGACTTTTAAAGAATTTACCTAAATGAATGTTTGAGAGGAAAACCTTTTCTAACACGCTTCAATTAGCTTAACTTGTATGTATGTTTGTATGTGTGTAACTCTTAAATTTTAGGAGTGAGTTACACCCTCGCCGAAAAGATTAATTGATATCTTATTTTAAAGATCTTTCAATCCTTATTATTTCCCTTAGTTTAACATCCTATAATCACTTTTCCTTTGATTTTTTTTAACTGCTTAATTTTATTTTTAGTTGAGAGCACATTTTTTTCAATGTATAAATAATTAAATAAAAAAGTTGCCCAAGGAAAAAATACTTGTATTAAAATATTTAAATGTAATTTTAATTAAAGTCACTGTAATTATTTTTTAAAAGCGAATTATGGGACGGCAATGCGAGAAAAGCAAAAAACTGAATTTTATTATTTATGAGTACACTTCATACGTTGCCTAAGTTAACATAAATTAATTAAAATAAATTATGAGCACATAAATGGGTATCGTAATTAGACCCTTATTAATAAAATTAAACAAAAATTTAAAATCTTTTTCATTACATTTACTTCTAACAGCCTTTGGCCTGAAAAACAGAAAATGAAATTATAAAAACGTTAATATTCTTGAGAAATAATATTTAAAGTATATATAATACCAAATTGTTTTCATGTGATGTTTGCACATTGGCTGTTTATACTTCACACAAAAATTTAATATCTTATTGTCTTTTTGTCGGGAACAAATAATCTGTTTCGAGTCCCTAAACTTTCCGCAACTCGATATACATATTGCTCGAAACTGTAACGTTAGGAGGCGCGTGGGGGTCAAATTGGCCCCCACGTACAAGAAACATGAAATTTTTAATGAATGGTGTTTTTTTTGTGTTTTTTTTTTTTGGTTTTTGTGTCATAGGTATATACCTAACGAGTTTTTCGGAAGGTACCTTAAGATTTTTGTCTAATTGTTAAAAATCTCTAAGTTATTACAAAATTTACAAAGCTGGGCGTCAATTTGACCCCCGCGCGCCCACTTAAATAAAAGTAAAATTCTAAAGTACGTCGTACCTCACTTCGTAACAAAATAACAAATGTTTAGCTGCCATAAAACTGACGCAAAAGCGTAATTTTTTTCTGTTATCTATGACCTACTAAACCTAACATTATCGAAATTTGAGCTTGGGGACTAAGGATAAACTAAACGAGCCACCTTCCTCCGTAGTATATAAGATAACATACCCATAACAATAAAGTTAACCCATTTCAAAACATTTGACTTTATTTGCGCTTAGTTTAACTTAGAAATAGCCCTCTAATTCTCTTTCACGCCTTTATTGGGGCTTTACCTAGACTTTCCATGCGTGTTAAAATACAACATGCTCCGTTAGGTTAAGGTGACAGTAGTTAAAACAATTTACAATCGATGAGACGTACAGTGGGACCTGAATTAAAATAGTTTTTGCTCACGACCGTTCAAAAAGGCTGTTTTTTTATTCGTTAACATAAAGTTAAAGTACTTTATTCTAGGACACTACATAAAGTGTTAAAAAAGTAACATTTTTAAAACTTCGAAGCTTTTTTCACACTTTAAATTATTGTTTTGTTTCAATGCCTACTACAATAAACCTAAATATCAATTTATGCAATGTAACAGTAAAGGCCACATCAACTGAACCAAACGGTCAAATTACCTTTGATTTCGTCATTATTTCTTTTAGTTTATGTGTGCTAGTTTTTAAATTTGGCAGTTTGCAAATAAATTTGATTAATTATTGAAAATTAATAGTATTAATGAATTTGGTAGACTAAAAAATTAAAAGGAATTTAAACTATTTAAGTATTATTTTTACAAAAAGCAAGTAGGTACATACAATTTCCTAAAATTAAATAATAAATGCATAGTTATAAAAGGATAATTGTCTCTTTATTTAAAAAAGGGAGGCTATGATTTTTTTTTGCAATATAGTGACTGTGCTGCAAAAATTAAAATTAATTACTTTAGATAAAAAAACATGTATAAAATAATATTTTGGAAAATTTTTATACGCCCGTGGAAAAAATATAGTATGTAACACATGCATAAAGTGTCAATAACAATAATTTAATTGGTAAATAGTTCAAATTACTTATTTAGCATAAAATATAAAATATATGTTAAAACAAAAAAAATATAACAAGAAGGGGGATAAAAAGATCCATGATCAAATTTGGTAGGCCTTAATTATCGGCAACAACGTTTGTAATAAAAAATTAAATAAATCATGTTTGGACCATGATAATTTTTTAAAACAACAAATATTTTTAAAAAATAAAGAAAACTATACTACAAATTTATAAAATTAGGTGAAATATTACAAAATATACTTACGATTAAGTTGAACCAGTTTTCATTATTCGTGCCGCACAACTACCCCCCACTATAACTGCCGTTACACTAGTGACAGCGAGTAAGCTAATGCCTGACTTCAGGCCTAAATCACTATCTGTGACTATTGTCTACATGTAAATGTGGCCTTGAGGGACACCAATAATTTTAAATCAGATTTTTGTTAATTAGGCCTTATTATCCATCAGGCCTTATTAACTGTACCTACCTTACTTAAAATCATCTCCCCGGGCCTTCTGAGTTAAATATCAAAGACTCTATTCACTACGCTACCGGGAAGACCCGCTCTGCTTTTCACACTTTGCTTGTGGCCTTGAGGGACACCGATAATTTTAAATCAGATTTTTGTTAATTAGGCCTTATTATCCGTCAGGCCTTATTAACCGTACCTACCTTACTTAAAATCGTCTCCCCGGGCCTTCTGAGTTAAATATCAAAGACTCTATTCACTACGCTACCGGGAAGACCCGCTCTGCTTTTCACACTTTGCTTGTGGCCTTGAGGAACACCGATAATTTTAAATCAGATTTTTGTTAATTAGGCCTTATTATTCCTCAGGCCTTATTAGCCGTACCTACCTTACTTAAAATCATCTCCCCGGGCCTTCTGAGTTAAATATCAAAGACTCTATTCACTACGCTACCGGGAAGACCCGCTCTGCTTTTCACACTTTGCTTGTGGCCTTGAGGGACACCGATAATTTTAAATCAGATTTTTGTTAATTAGGCCTTATTATCCGTCAGGCCTTATTAGCCGTACCTACCTTACTTAAAATCATCTCCCCGGGCCTTCTGAGTTAGATATCAAAGACTCTATTCACTACGCTACCGGGAAGACCCGCTCTGCTTTTCACACTTTGCTTGTGGCCTTGAGGGACACCGATAATTTTAAATCAGATTTTTGTTAATAAGGCCTTATTATCCGTCAGGCCTTAATAGCCGTACCTACCTTACTTAAAATCATCTCCCCGGGCCTTCTGAGTTAGATATCAAATACTCTATTCACTACGCTACCGGGAAGACCCGCTCTGCTTTTCACACTTTGCTTGTGGCCTTGAGGGACACCGGTAATTTTAAATCAGATTTTTGTTAATTAGGCCTTATTATTCGTCAGGCCTTATTAGCCGTACCTACCTTACTTAAAATCATCTCCCCGGGCCTTCTGAGTTAGATATCAAAGACTCTATTCACTACGCTACCGGGAAGACCCGCTCTGCTTTTTCACACTTTGCTTGTGGCCTTGAGGGACACCAACAATTTTAAATCAGATTTTTGTTAATTAGGCCTTATTATCCGTCAGGCCTTATTAGCCATACCTACCTTACTTAAAATCATCTCCCCGGGCCTTCGGAGTTAGATATCAAAGACTCTATTCACTACGCTACCGGGGAAGACCCGCTCTGCTTTTCACACTTTAGCTTGAGTCGGTTTCTTATTATAAGTATTTTTTAACAAAGCTATGACTTTACCTATAGTGAATATGACCTTTTATGTATTTTTTTATTAAAATGCAGAATTTAAAGAATTTAGTAAGAATTAACATTTGGTACGTACCTACTTAATGTTATATCATTAAACATTTATTAGTTTAAGTACCGTTTTAATCTTAGGCAAACAATTTGGATAAACTATAAATTATCAAAATTCAGGAATTGCAACGTATTTTCGGTCTATCCGTGGTCTTATAGGGTAAATCCTAAAATTATCGCTCTTTATTTCAAACATTTTAGCAAATGTTGGAGCGGTTTTAATTACCAAACTTTATTTCAAATGAATGTATCATTACCAAGAATTTAATTGCATGTTCTATGAGAGTAACAACATTAATAACGTTTGAATTGGGATATTCAATGTTTCAAATATCAGCTCTCATTTGAGCGGCATTGTTTTCATAAAAAAAAATGGATAAATAAAAATTTATTATTTTCTCTGTAGATTTAAACAGTGCCGGACTGGGCCACCGGCCAACCGGGCAAATGCCCGGTGAGCCAACTCCTTGGGGCCACTTACGGAGGTGGCCTTTTTTATGTATCGCGTTTTGATTGTCTAGCGCTACCAAAGTCTATGTAAAAAAGCTTTGGTGCCAAATACATTAAAAACTTAAAATATGGCGTACAGGTGTTAATAGGGGCAAATTGTAAGAAAAATATAAGAAATATGTTTAAATTTAATAGTTTAAAACACATTTCTGTACAAAGCAATAATATAATTATAAATAGGGACCGGATTATATGCACTTGTATATTTTAGGCAGTTTTATGGGTAATAGCATATTTTGAGTAAAATATAGTTCTGTACAAGAAAAACATGATTTTACAATGCTTTTTGACCTGAAGACTTTTTGCTGGCCACATAAGTTTGCAACAAATAAGAGCTTTTATGCCGACCTTAAAGACACAAATATTTTTAAATATGTATAATTTAAATTTATTGACTTATTCTAATATATTGTGTAAAAAATGCATAGACATTTTCTTGCGCACTTAAGTAAACGGTGAGCGATCACTACCAAAACTAGAAATTTTGAAGACTAAGGTTAGCGATCCCACAAGATTTCCTAGATTATACTAGTCATATGTAAAATGGAATAAAAAAACCATATTAGAGATAATTTAGGCTCTACTTGAAGTTATTAAGTTTAAAAGTTTTATGTTAAACTCCTAACTGCATTGCATACATACTGTCAGCACAAAAGTCTTTATACACCATTTTAAGCACCACTTACTTCAAATGTATTTTTATAATTTAATTAGCCAAATAGCCATATTTATACAAACAAACCAATAATTTAAGGTTTAAGAAAGTAGCGAATGTCAACTGCTTTTGCTTCTTAAAAAACATGATTCACGTTGGGAAATTTGTTTTGATCTGTACATAGTCTTCAAAAATTATAAAAATGTGAAAATGGACCAAGACAAAACTGTCTTTATTTTTAATGATTCAGCATAATTTCAAATACAAATGGTTTTAGAATTGAATGAGACTCCAGTATCTGAAATTTCACATATTTTTTTAGGGTTATACGTTTTTATTCACGTTTTACACATTTTTGACGCAATTAAACTAGCTTTAGGAATTATTATATTAAATATTAAAGTTTCTCAATACGTAAAATAGGTGTAAAAAATGAATATTAAAAAAATATGATACTAAAGAAAAAAAAAGTTTATTTTCTGTGAAATTTTTGTTATTGGATCCTTATTCAATTTCAAAAACCTTTTTTATTTAACATTTTGCTAATTTATTAAAAATAAAGACAGTTTTGTCTTGGTCCATTTTCAAATATTTGCAGTTTGAAACCCTGTACAAAACAAAACAAATTTCTCTATGTGAATCTTGCTTTTTAAAGCTGTTTTTACAGTCTGAAAGATTTCTTGCATAAAATTTTTCTTGCTACACAGGTTAAGAAGGAAAAGCAGTTGCCACACACCACTTTCTTGAACATTAAAATGTTTGGTCCTTTTATTTGATCATAAAGTCCATCCGTTGACAGTTGATAGTTAAGTTACACCAAAAAAATGCGTTTACCGAGGGGGCAATCGGGCACTCTTTATTATCTCTTGAATCTTTGGAGCACCGCCAACCAGTGCTCTACGCGATTTATGAATTCCTACTGCGTGTCAGCACCTTCATGGAGTGGAAACGCAGTAACAAATCAGAATAGTAGTGGAGAAATATTGCACAGTGAAATAAGGCCAGGCACTAATAATACCAGCCTTATATTGACATCTAAACTTGCGCAGATGTATGATGGAATAGGGACTCCTTAATAAAGATAGTGCCTGGCTTTATTTATGCCGGTATTAGGTCGTGCCCTATTTTGGTCTTATTTTAACTTCGAAACTGTTTTTGTAACCGAACGGCTGTCGACCATATAATTGTAAAATTTTGGGGGTAAAAATACTTGAAACCTTGCTTTTTAAAATATATATATTATTATAAGTATTAACATTTTTCTTTGCTTTTTATGAATAATGGTACTAAATTTATGATTTGCAATAACTTTAAATCATGGGTAAGGCACTCGTAAGGTTTGTTCCTACAACAGTTGAAAACTGTTTGCAATACGCAGGAGATAAAATTTGTTGGATTTTGTCTCGTGCGCTTGCCCCTGAAATTTTTTTAAACGGGTTTCCACTGGTGTAGGAACAAACCTTTTAAATGAGGCCGGTCTAAATAATACCCGACCCTACTAAAGCAACTTGCAATAGTTCTCTATTATCTTTATAATACACTTTAAACAATTGCAAGTTTTGTTCTGCAGTCTGGGAGACATTTAAAGCATGCTTACGCAAAGCCGTTTGAATGATGATGAATTTCTACTGCATGTCAATAGACTACAGTATAAGGCACCGAAACCGGTAATTTGACTGGTTCAGACGATCATGAAAAACTGTCACATTGGAGGGGGTCAAGATTTAACCAACCAGAGATAAACATGACCCCCAATGTGACAGTTTTGCATGACCGTCTGTGGCGCTTCGAACCAATTAAATTATCGGTTCAGGTGCTTTTTACTGCAGTTTGCCGCAAGACACCCTGTGTAGCTTGTCAACAAAAAAAGTACAAACATTTTAAACGCAAATTACTTTCTAATAGTAAATTCAGAAAACAGGCACTTGGAGCGAGCAATTTTAATTTCGCTCTGCACCAGTTCACTTAAAATTCGAACCAACTCGGTGCCAGGTTGCTTTTGTAAGAGCAAGAGCGAAACGAGAAAATGCGCATTTCAAGCTAAACTGTTGATCTATCGGATCTGTCACAAAATGTAAGCTCACAAATAAACTTTTTGTCCCTTTAATATGTTTACTGGATATGGACTTTGCAGTATGCTAATTTACTACCCAGGGTTTTCTTTCTAAGAAATAATAATTATGTCACATCAAATCGGCTAGCACAGATCAGTGGCTAGCACACGATAAGAAAAACAATATTACGATTTTTAGGTTAGGGCGTTCAGTTCTCTGCTGCGACACCGTCAAAAACGACGGTTCTAAAAGCTCGAATCCCCGAGTGTAATATCAGCGCCATGAATACGAAAATTGATCGCTCAAAGTGCGGGCAAATTCATTGAAAACGCACATTTATTGCTCGATAATCGAACTCTTTTGCGTGAATATGAAAATTTGCACTGCACTGTCAGAGTTCGAGCTTAGTGCGCACCAGGGAAACCACGTGAATTTACTATAAATGTTGACCAGCATTCAAATCGTCCAAACCAATTTTACTATAAATCTAGTCAACAAGTTTAAAAAGGTAAAAAATAGGAATAATTCTCCTAAAAGATGGGCAATAGGGCATCCGATTCAAAATGACGTCTAGAAAAACGTTATAGGTGCTCCGCGCCGTCTAAAATGCCGATATGTCACTTAATTTTTTTTTTATATTATTAAATAAAAAATTTTGGTAAAACCTAAACCAAAAAAACCTTCGTAAAAAATTCTTCGATTTTTAAAAAGTTACCCTTGTTATTTTTTTTTCCAATTTTTGTTGTTATAAATTACGACATAAAAGTTTATTGATCTATATTATTTTGCTTGGTGGAGCTTTTCTTTTTAGGCACTTAATAAAATTATTAAAAAAAAATAACTTTAATATTTTGTTAATAACAATTTCTCAAAGTCAGATGGAGGTAATAATTTTTCTTATTGTCATTTTATGTTTTGCGTGAAACCACCTCTTTAGGATAACTTTGTATACAAACTAACTTTATAATTATGTCCACAGAATGGCGTGGGTTAGCAAAAACTTAAATATTTACCCAAATTACCTTCGTAATAATGCTCGTAAAAACTTCGCTTTGGGTTAAATTGGAGCGCGTATGGTCGCACCCTTTACGAAAGATAAAATTTGACAAGTTTACCTAATCATATTAGGTTGTTAAGTGCCTTATTACTGAAATTTTCCATTTTAAGAGTTGACTTTAGCTTTAAAGTGGGCTATGAAGAAAATTATGTTATATGCTTTTAAAATTCGCTATTTTTGTTTTTAGTTAAAGCTCTTGAGAAAATTTTAAACAGTTTTAAAATAGGTTTTTATTAAGCCAAACAAAATTTAAAAACAAGTTTATTTTTGCCGTGAAATAATAGGTAAATAATTAATAGTTTAAAAAACTAAAAACACGTGCTTTCATATGCAAATCGAACTAAAAAATTAGAAAATAATTTTTCATTAAAAATATTAATATGTCATTTCATAGTAAAAGCGTAAGTGCATTTTACTATTTTTTCATAACTTTTCCATCATAGATATTTGCAAATATAATAATTTATAACATTTAATATATTTATCAACTTCACGCTTACTATGAAATGACAATATTCTTTTAATGAAAATTATTTCTTAATTTTTAGTTCGGTTGCATATAAAAGCGTGTTTTTTAGTTTTTAAACTACACTTATTTTTCATTTTTTAGTTTCTTGCTCTTGACAAATGGCGAAAAATTTTAATGAACAAGAGTGGCAAATTTTAAAAATTTATCTACCAGATTGCAACCACTAAAAATTTCTTCATTAAGCAAAGCTCTGAAATTTGCCAACAGATGGCAATCCAGGCAATGTTTGGACCGTTGCCAATATATTGCAACCCACTGGCAAATTTCCTTCTTCATTTAATAGCAAAGTTTGAAATGTTGCCAACAGATGGCAACCTAGGTGTTGTTTTTATATTTATAATATAAAGGAAAATTTTTTCCTGGCGATCCAAAAAAAAGAATGTTAATTTTTATTAATTGCACATTATGTATTATGTATACATTACACATAATGTAATTTTTATTGAATCCTTGAACTAATGGTAATTCAACCCCTATATTTTTATTGTTCATAAAAATTGAACACCCATGGTGCAACTAACCAAATTGCAAAAACTAAAAATTTCTTCCTTCATTTAATAGCAAAGTTTGAAATGTTGCCAACAGATGGCATCCTAGGTGTTGTTTCTTATAATATAATGGAATTTTTTCCTTATTATGATTCAAAAAAAAAAGATAACGGATACTGTTTTTAAATTATTGCAGACTATCGGTGGTCCTTGACACGTGTGTGCAAAGTTTCAAAGAAATCGAATAGCTGGAAGTTGGTTAAAATTAGCTCAAAGATTCCGTTATTGTGATAGATAGATAGATAGTTACAACCCAAGTTAATAAAAGCGTGTTAAAAAACAAATTTTCCGTAACCACAGAAAAGGCTGGTTTATCGTTGACATGAAAATAAAGTACTTTTTTTTTAGTGCACTACATTAGGTGTTAAAAAATGTAACTTGTAACAGCAAACAAGACATCAACTGAACTAAAGGTCAGTTTACCATTACTGCTTTTAGTTTATGTGTCACTTTATTTAAAACTTTACAGTTAAAATAAATTTAATAAAAATTAGTAGTAATAATAAATTTTAATGACTGAAATTAAATAGTATATTACATTGCAAATGTGGAAAATGACAAATTTTAAAAACAATCTCACGAGTGTAAGAAAGTTATTTTCACACAAGTAATGTACACTATTTTTCCTACGACCACAAGTTATTTAGGTACCAAAAACCTAATTTTAAGTTTTTAGTCTTCACAGAAAAATTGGAAAATAATTGAAAACTTTGCAAGACTTCGGTAATATGTGATATACAGAATCAGCCAGTCAATTATACATTTAGGCAATGCTTAGAAAAGGGACAGGCCAGCGCAAATACCGGCCTAAACTTGGGTGACTAATAGTGCTTGTTTTGTTTTTGCATTAGTGGCCGATATACCATTAACTATTGCTTATGCAGTATACTTACTTACTACCAAAAATTTCAAAAACACCTATTTTATTAAAAATTGTTATACCTTATGGTCTAAAAATATGCAATTTTTTTTCTTAAACTAAACAGGATACGAAAAAAATAAGGGACATAAAAAGCAGTATTTCTATATGTCTAATCTAACGAAAGCACAAAACATTTTTCACACATTAACACAGTCAGTGGCGTACCGTTTTTTGTTAGAAATAATATTCCTTCAGTTGCCTTTCGAGACGCCACTCGACTTATTAAATGTTATTAAGTTAGTGATAAATAACCCCCTTAATGCTAAAATAATATTGCCATATTAAAACAAAATAGGGAAAGAGATGGTTGGGGTATTTAATTTTTTTTTTTTTTTGAAATTTTAACACTCTGTATCTCAAAACTTAGGACGTTTAGGACATATGTCCATGGAAAGTTTTTTCTTCAAAAGGTTTAAAATGTTTTGTTAAAGAGCAACAAGTCGGTTAAACGTGCTGGTCACTAGATATTTCCCTTGTTACCAATCCAATATCAGCGAAATGGATTCTTTAAGAAGCTTGCGAAGCTTTTGCGAGTTATAAAAATTTGCCATGTTTTATATTTACACTATTCTTTACAGCATACAAGAAGTTACATTTCTTATAAAAAAAAATTATAAAACCTCTATACAAGATAAACAACTGTCTATTTTTTAAAATATATTTTAAATGCTAAATATTTATGCCAGATTTTTTGAAAAAAAATTGATACATTTTATTAATAAAAAGACATTTAATGATCTTTTAAATTCCTATTATAAAAACAGATGAAAAAATTATATTTTTTAATTTGCTTTTGTCAATGTCATCAAATTATTTATAGACAATGTTAAAGTTTATAAAAGAAAATACAAATAAAATTAATTTGTAATCAGATTTTTAATCCGATTCTAATTTTTTTAAAGAAATAATAAATGATGAAAAAGATTAAAATCTATTTCTAAAGTGAGAACCACTCACATGGCCTTCTTATTCTATATGATAAAAGCCTTTTTGTGCTTTTCCACTGGTACAAAAACTGACTAATGTCAGATAAATTTTTGTGTTCCTATCATCATTTTTACGTTTTATTCGGACGATGTAAAATAATTTCTGTTCTGATTTTTAAAGCGGCTGAAATACCACTGGTCATTTTTCATATCTTTATATTTTATTTGAAAAATGGAACTTACACTGATAAAGAATATGCCTGGAATAATTTAAAATTTGGAAATAATTGCTTAAGGTTTCTTGACAGCAATTTTTCTTGGTATTAATTAAATGGTATTAAGAATAGCATAATGAAATAAACTGCTTTACATAATAAAACTATATTGATTGATACAAACCTAATATTATTATAAAATCAATGCTGCTTGATTTAAAGCTAAAGTGACATACAATATTTGATTTTTACTTTTTAAAACCACGTTCTTCTATGTATTTTACACCTTATTACACCACTTTTATAATGCTGCAACCATGTATACATACGTGACCTCATCTCAGCTTGCTGCGACCGAAAACGATAGAAAGTAAAGGTATGCAATTTAATGCAAAAATAATGCAAAATATGTAAAAAAATGGGATTCTAAAGGTGAAAATCAAATATTGTATGCCACTTTAGCTTTAAATCAACAATTGTGTACCAAAAGAAGAAGGAGTAAAGTGAAAATAGAGTTAGTTTAAATTTCAAAATTGATGATGGATATCCCGAGAACGAAACGTTTCCGCCTCAAATTCGTAATCGGAGTCCAAAAACTCCTGTGTACCCAATTTTGTTAAAATCGGAGTAGCCGCAAGTTTCTAGAAAGTTATTTTTTCTAATTGCTTTATTAAAAATAAACAAAAAATGCTTTAACAAACCAGAACTAACCATGCCCCCCATGTGACAGTTTTGCATGACCGACTGGTTATGCAAATATTTTTATTTTGCTTATTGACTAGGCAGAGAGCATTTACCTAGGCTATAAACATAAATATTTTTTGAATCCAGGTGACCGATCTAGATAGAAATGTTTATATTTTTATTCAAAGCCTTTGCTTTGGACATCTACAAACTATACATGATCAAAATATATTGTTGATCTGGTAAGGCAAGTTTTTAGAAATTTATAAATTTTCTTAAGTAATATAACATAATACCATTCTGTGCTTACTGATATATATATAAAAACAACTCAAAAACATCTTGTAAAATTATAAATCTTGTATCTAATGAAAATAAAACCTAAAGTTTTTGCTTTATAAAATTTTTGAAAATTCTAAAAATTTTAAGCTGTCTAAGACACTCCGTTATGTTGTTTGTTAAAAGTTGCTTGCTTGATAAAAACGCATTCTCTAAACAAAATTTATGTTTCAAAAAGTAATTGTTTTTAAAAATCAAACACAATACAACCGCCCATCTAAAATAAGAAAATTGGCATTTCTAATGGCAGTGACGTTGCTACTATGGGGCTAGGTGGGTTGAAAAAGGGCCCTTAAGTACAGAAATAGTAAAAACAAATGAGAGCAAAATAAAGGAATTACAGGGGAGCACGTTTTTTCTTTTTGTTTTTGACCACGTTTTGTATGAATAAAGAAATACAGATACATAAACAAAAATTAAAAAGTACTAAGGACCTTTTTTTTGGCTCTTTAAATTTTTAGGGGCCCCAATTTTTTTCCCCAGGGCCTCTGCTGCCTTAGCTACGCCATTGTCTAATGATGTTTTTTTAAATTTTGCAGCATTAAATGTTAAAAAGTAATAATAAAAACTGCCGCAAAACTGCAGTACTTTCGAATGTACGCCTCCGTTTTCACATAAAGTGTATGGTTATAGTTAATTACAAGGTTTGTTCTAGCAGACTGTCAGAAATGTTTGCAACCGTTCGAATCAGGCGTACGTCAAATTTGTCGTTCGTATACAATTGTTTGTTGTTTCAGCAGTAGGTTTAGGATGTTGGAAACATTTTGAAAAGTTTGTAAACTTTCTTCAAACATTACTGACAAATTTTTAACATAACTGTTTTTATATTGACGTATTAGGGGTGTGCACGCCTTGTTGATTTTTCGTTTCGGCAAAAACTGTTGCCAATTTCTGCCTAATGTTTGTAACAATTCCTGCGTTTTTACGATTGTTGCTAACATGTTTCCAACATTCTGCTGGAACAAACACACAATGTAACTAAGAGTAACATACCGTAGTATCTTTACTTCAGCAATTTAAACTTTAAACGTTTGTATCAGTGTCCGATGGCATAGTCAAACCGGAAGCGAACAGTCATTCCATTTATCGATCTTGCTTGCCTGTTGGCCCGGCAGCTCAGGCTGCCTGTAATACCTCTTAATAGAGGTTAAGAGTTATATTGTATTTATTATTTTACTCTTTCTGCTGTATGAAACACTTTTTTATGTGTCAAGTACACACCGAGAAACATTTTTTTAAACTGTATTTAAATAAATAGTTTTGAAACAGACATTTTTATTACTTTATAAACTCTTAAAAGTAGCACAAGACACGACAGCACGTAGTTGAAGTGTCTGTTTTCGGGGACAGGTGTTCTGAAGGCTATAATGGCTTTGCAAACTTATAAATATCAAACCTAAAAATAAAAGTATGTGAAAGAAAAGTTCTTGCATATGTTGTACTTTTCTTTAACCCTTAAGTAAGGGTTCATTTTAAATAGATAGCGAAAATGATTATTTATCGAACTCAAATCGTCATAACTTTTTGGTTTTCGATAAAAAGGGATGAATTTGTTTTTCTTTGTTTGTCAGTTCTTTTTCTATAAAACTTAAATTCTTTATTTGTGTCTACTACCTAGATAAATATCTGCATGGTGTTAAGCCGCAAATGGCAGTTTTTATTTTTTTTTAAATATAGCCCCGTATTTTATTTGCGATAATAGAAAAATCTGTACCAGCCTGTATAATGGAAAGTTTTGTGCCATGTGCGAAACAATTCTTGGTTTTTAATCTTATTAAATAGAATTTAGGTAAAAACCAATAATTATACTATCGCTCTTTTGCTCGTAGTCTTTCATTCTTGCAAAGTTGGCCTTGACAAACAATTGCGTAGTCAAAAAAAATTAATACATCACATCATAGATGTCGTAAGTTAAAAGCACAGTTAAATCGCGTTTTAGAAATAATTCAAGGTGGTTCCTGAACATTTTACAGTTACGCAATCCATGATAAGCAGAGCTTGGACACGATTTTATAATAATAATTCCCTGAGCTTACACAGGAAGGTGGTAGCCAAAAAGTAACGACAATAAGAACAGACCGTTCAATAAGAACAGGTGTTCCACGCAATCCTATACAGAGTTCTACGGCTCTTAAAAATTCATTGCTAAGGATAAACATCAACATTTCCAGATCAACAACTAAGAGACGGTTTGACGGCCTATAAACCTTTTAGACATCCTAAAATTTTCCACAAAATCAAGTCACTCATCAAAAATATGTCTATATCCCGATGACAACAGGATTCGTGTGTGGAGGGCTCAAAGTGAGGGATATTTAGAAACTTATGACATTTCAAGGGTTTCGTTTGGAGTAGGCACTGCATTAATACAGGAGTTAGGATTCCTATTTCTAGTAATTATGGCACAGTGGACGGCAAACTTTATCTGCAAATTTTATAGCACAGTGTCAGACCAACTGCTGATATACTAAGCGACGAATTCGTTTACGTAGTCGACAATGCACAGCCGCACAGAACAGCAAATGTTAAGTTTTTTAAGAAAATTTATCAAGAATAGATTGACCGCTACTTCTCCAGATGCCAATGACATAGAACACCTTTGGGATGTGTTGAAAAGGCAAATCAGAATGCGACAAGTGCAACCCAATAACTTTATTAAGTTGGAACACGTGATTAGGAAGGGATGGGCACAAATGATCTTAAATGTAATAAACCATGTTAGAGACAGTATGCCAAGACGTCCATAATGGTTTTAAATTATGTCTTTGTAATTAGAAAACTTGTTAATATGGTGTTTTCCTTTTTTTGTTTCTAATGTCATTAGTTATTATTATTGGGTCTAAAATAAAATGTTATCACAATATTTTTTTCTAAACAAAATTAAATAAATTCAAAAACTAAAAAAATCTATTTGTTGAAGGAGTTGCTTCTACCAATTTCCAAGACCTGAACGCCCCGTGGATATTTTTCTGGGTAACAAAAACTAATGTCAGCTTAGAAATTGAAAGGGGTTTATTGATAAACAAAACAAAAAAATCATCTAATTTTATTAAATAATGTAAAAGTTATAAGTATTTGAATTTAATGATCGTTTAAAACTATCCACTTTAAATGAATATGAAAATATTTTAATTATTAACAGACCAAGAAACTAATAGTCCTAAGTTAATATACAAGGTGTTTTAAAAACATAATTTTTATTGATAAGTAGGTTTTTTTAAATAGCACACCCTATAAATTTTAATAAATTTTGACTCTGTATTAAATTCTACGTCAAAAATGTATAACACACTATACATCAATTATTGCTGGTTTTTAGATATTAGCAGTATGATGATAACACTCGATAACAATTAAAAGTAAATAAAGATAATAATATTTTGGTTTCAACTATTTTTAAATACTTCTGTCACTGTCAGAGTAAGTATATCTTTGTTATAAGAAAACCATTTTTTAAAAATTCTTCTTTTAAAAGGCTGCCTGATAAATACATTATAGTCTAAGAGCCCTTAAGCGGTAGATCTTTGTTATTTTGTAAGAGCTGAAAGTGTGTCAGTGCATGCTTCCAACATAGGTAGAAGGGATGAGAGACTATGAAGTTTAGCCGTTCGCGAAGGTTAAAGGTTAATAAATTGAAACCTAACTTTCATCATTTTGTAAAAGCGAAATTTTATTATGTCACTTGGGTACCAATTGGAAGATATTTCCTTAGTCACCAGACGGTTTTGGCAGTTCCAACCCCTTGACAGATAAGCATTTTGGGGTGGCCCAATGGTCCGAATAGAGTCCAATATTTCTGTTATTTAACAAGATATGACAAAAGTCTGGTATCTGCCAAAACCACTATGATTCAAACTTTATGGTTATCTCTCTCCATTGCTTCTACCTATGTTGGGAGCATGCACTGACAAACTTGTAGCTTTTACAAAATAACAAAGATCTGCCACTCATGGGCTTTTACTTTATAACATAAATGAGACAATAACGTTTTCTTGTTAAGTTTTTTTATTATGTTACTTTATAGACTTTTAAGTAATACCTTTTAGCATTCCATATAGAAAAATTAAATAGTAAAGAGATTCAGGTACCTATAAAATAAATATTTTATAAACTAAAATGGCAATTGGAGTTTGCAGCCCTAATTAATATGTGAAAAAATATTCTCAAGTAAACATTAGTATTTTAGTTATAATTCAAGTGACTAGAACAAATTATATTTTTAAAGAATTTAGTCAAAGTAAAGTCATTCAATTTTACAAATATTTTATGTCTTTCTGGGGAAAACTAATTACATTCTTTTATAGGACATTGGAGGACGACAAAAAATATGTTTTACTGCTGCCTAGGGGAATCTCATCGATTTTTACAGGTCACTGGGTAACATCAATTTCCTTTTAGGGGAATCCTCGAATTAGTTTACCAATCTAAAGGAAAACTTTTCGTTTATTTAAATAAAACCCCTTTAGTTTTGCGGTTATGTTTTTAGAATGGTATTTTTTAAGCTTAAATATTTAAAAATTAAAAGACTATATTTTTATTATATCAGTATGCTCTTACCATCTTGTATGATATCCTAAAATATATTATTGATTTTTATCTGTTATAAAAGCCCGGCAAGGGTAAATTTTAAATATTTCTGAAGGTCGACAAGTTTGCCTGTTCTGTTATTGACAGAATATCTTTGATTTTAAATTACAAGCAATTCTTGTCAATTTCAAATACAAACGAAGTCTTTGTATAATAGTCGGGACACAAAATTGGTTAAAATAGCTTTGTAAGCTCCGAAAATAATACGATATACTATTTTCAAAAAATTATAAAGAATAAATCTTAATTAAAAAAAAATAGTTTTACTTAAATGACTATTTCTTTTAATATTGTGATAACATTTGAAACGATAATATAGTTTTACTTTTTGAGACCTTAAAACCCAATCAGTAAACAAAGTAATTTATTTTGATTTAAAGTGATAACATATGTTAAAGCTTATTAACTAATTTTACCCCAATTTAAACAAATTAAAATAATTCCTTACTGTTGTTATATTGTATAAAAAATTACTCTCTTCTTTTCGACAAGAGAAAAACTACTTAAACTTGGTAAGTGGTAGAGGAGCTTTCCTTGCCTAAGGCGGTACCACCCCACTCACCCTTTAAAGGACCCATGAAGTCCTAACGGACGTTTTGGATTCTAGGTGTCCGTTTTTCTTTGTCTTTTTTTGTTTTCTTTTAACCTAAACTTAATAAGCGATTACATAAATTAACAACACCATAATTTTTGTAATAAACTGGTAAAAAAGCACGTCAGTATAAACAATTAATATTGGTAACAACTATATACATTTTAAATATCTATTAGAAGTTAAATTAAAATTGTGATTTAAATATAAAGCTGATTTATAGAAACACATACACTAAATTATTCGTTTTAGTATCGCAATTTAATTGTTTTTGTGTAGCCCTGCGACAAGGCATAGATGTAGGTTATCTGTGGAAATCTATGGATTAACCAGAACAAACATAAATAGTTTGTTTTTGCTGACATCAAGGCAATTACTTTATAAACAACCTCTAAAACAAAGTCAAAAGATTGTATCAAAATTATGTTGGAAAATGCTTCGACTACAAAATACAAGGTGTTAAAGTCTTAAGCAAAAATGCCTTCTTTTATCTTAATTTTCCTACCACTGCAAATGTTAAAAAAAAAAATTAGTACATTCTTTTGATCATTACATTACCAGTGGCGTTCGAACAAGATTTGTATTAAATTAAGAAAAAACGGTACGCCACTGCTTTGTCTTCGAATCTATTTTATTTTTCAAATACTTATATACTTTAAAGTTAATTTGGTTTTTGTACAACGCACTGTTTGTTAAAAAAATAAAAGCAATTTTGATGTATAGCAGTGTTTCGTGTGTAAAATTTGTCTTTGCCTAATATGTATTAAAATAAGCTTAAGCAGTTCACAATGTATAATAAAAGTATATATTATGTAAGTATTTGTCCCTACTTTAATAAAAATTAGCCAAAAACGACTTTTACATACAAAACACCATATCATATTTTAGCGATTTTGCCATGCATCAAAATATCTTTTATTTTTTAAACGAAAACCGTCCGTCATACAAAAGAATATTAAGAGAATACATTTATTCCAAAGTAAATAGGTATTTTAAAAATAATATTGATTTAAAGAAAAAGCATTTAAAAAAATTGAATATAAATCTTGTTCGAACGCAACTGGTATTATTTTTTTAAAACTTGTACGGTAGAAAATGTAATGTATTGGTCAAAAGAAGTGTACTAAATAATTGGGATATCTGGAGTGGTAGGTATGATAAAAAAGGCATTTTTTTCTTTAAATTTTAACACCCTGTATTTCGGAAACAAATTATTTTTAAACATAATTTTATTTTAAAAAATGTCTTATTTTTTACATTCTATACAGTGTTAAGAGAAAAATATCAACCTAAAAATAATCCTGTATTATTTAATATTACAGGTACAGATTTTTCAAAAATTTATTAAAATACACCAGTTCCTGGCACTTAATTCAACCATTAAACCAATATAATAAAGACATAACTATGAAAGTAAAGCTAAGTTTACAATAAAACATTACTACCTCACGATCGTTTCCCCGTTATTCAGCTTTATGGCACAACGGGGACAGTTTTTCTTTGCCCAGTTTCATTTGCGTTTTACTGTTTATTTTATAAGTGATCAAAAGAATATGTTTTCCACAATATCATATTTGTTGTTTCTAAAGGGTGTTTTAATAAGAGCGCAAGATTTCAGTGTTCGATAAAAAATGGTTTTCTGGAGCAAAGTTTTGAAATATTTATCGATTTAAAAATATACATTTGGGAATAATGTATGATACAAAGTTTTTGTAAATGGCCGCCACGGCTTTGCAGGCAAATGCGTGCCCTTTTAACAAACTTTTCAATAACGTTATTGTATACATGTGGCGGTATTTTATTAATACAGCGTCTAATTTCGGCTTTTAATGATTTGGTGGTTGCAGGCTTATTGGCATTAACATATAACTTCAGATAACCCCACAGTCGGAAGTTTAAAGGTGTTAAATCGCAAGAGCGTGGATGCCAAATCTGGTCACCAAATTGGGATTTTGTAGGCACGCAGCTGATAATGTTTAGTGAGAATTTGCTAAAGAGTGCCTGTTAAAATGTCCAATTCTTGTGCCCGATGACAAATTGTCTTATTGTCACACTTTCGCGAACTACCGTGATTTTTGTTCTGAACGAGTTTTGTGAGCTCGTACCTTGTGTTTCACATCACTAACCGAACCAGTACTCTCGAATTTTTGAATTGTTTTTATCACAATAGATGAATTAGAAACATTATTTTCGAATATAAACCGAATTTGGAAGAACTTTAAGAATGTTGGAAATTAAATTTTTACTATTTTGATAATACCTTTTCACAATCAAGACGTGTTGTTCTACCGTGTTTACTAACTCCCATCTGTCACGTCATAATCATGAGATATTGTGACCGTCAAACATGGCGCGATTCAAATCTTGCGTTTTTATCGAATCACCTTTTAGTACGTATTATTAAATTGAAACATAAACGGTACGTAAATTTTTTATACGTTAGGCTATAATTCAATGCATTTATTTTCACGTTTCGTTCTCTAACACCAACTAAATAAAATACCAATTTTAGATTGTTTTGCATAAATACTATGTATATTTTCTGTTAAAAGCTAGTGTTGCTAAGACTTATTAACATATTTTTATGTTGCTTCTTTAGAATAAATTATTTTTCAAGTTAGTATAGAGTTTTTTGCGTCTTAAAACATTTAGCAAAATAAACTCTCAAATAACAATTAGCTTGTTAATTAAATAATTTTAGCATTGCTATTATTCATAATTTTATAAATTATGATTCCTTTTTATATCAGATATTACAATTACTAGTAATATGACACACATGTTTAATGGAGTTAATAGGTAATTGTAAACACAAAAAACTTAAACTGTTTGGGCATTTATATGGCAAATATGTTGACATGTTTTTTGCTGTTACAGGATAATCGGTACACTGGCTACAAAATGTTAATTTCTTTAATTATATTTTCAGGTTATTAAGGTTTTAAATGTTTCGTTATTTTCTATCTTTTTTATTAAATTTCTACCTTTTTTATTAAATTTAGGAGAAATGCAATGATTTAAATAGAAATGCATAATCGAAGTTTGGTAGTCGAACTGTAATAATGAAAAATCAATCAATCTAATTTAAATATTAAATTTGTTTTGATTACCAGATACTGTTTCGTTATTATAGGTACAGCTATATCAGATTATTTATTATAGGTACTAGGTACTTTGTTTTTTTACATTTCCTAATCAATAATAATAAAATTGATAAATTATACATAAGGTGATTTTACAATTAATTCTTAAAAAATTAAAAATGCATTGACTATGAATAACTTATACATATGTATGAATTAAAAAAATTAAATACTGGGTGTCAACGAATCTATTAGACCTCTTAAAATGAGACTTGGTACAGGTAAACGGTATAAGAAGGGGAAAGTTTTCGCATATTTTTCACTTTTTAGTCACTGCTCGTTTAAACGGAAGTGTTTCAATTTTTAAATGAATCTAATACTATAGAAGTTATGGCTGGTTAAATAGATTCGTTGACACCCGGTATATAAATATTCTTTTAAGTAGTTATCATACAAAGGTACAATAAATATTCAATTTTGATATCGGGTAATTGTTTTAAAACATTTATCAGTAATTTTAATAATGATTGAAAAAATCACCTCTTTATCAAATAAAACCTGTATTTGCAAATGTTTGTCCCTAAAATTAAAATTAAATATACTTTACTCAAAGCAAAAAAATATCTCACTTAGAATTAAGACATAAAATACTCCAACGACTATAGTTAAATATAACTACTTTGCGATAATTTCTTGGTTATTTAGCTTTACGACCTAGTGTAAACCTCGCACTATAGCTACGCTTTCTGTGATAAATATTATGATCCATTCTTGCATTTATGTTTTAGTTTTCCTTTACATAATGCGTATATTATGGAGTAGGAGTTTTATACAGCTTAAGTAGTATTATCTTTTGTCCTACATAGTTTTATTTACCTAAATAGGAAGTAAACAGAACATATGTATATTATTATTTATTTAAAAATAGTATTGTGACTTTAACTACATCTGTGACATATTTAATAGGGCTGACAACTTAGCATATTTGTTATAAAAGTAATGTTTTGTATGCTTATGATCAAATTAAATTTTTCTTGCCCTTTAGGTGACTTTAGTGAAAATTACTTTTTTTACTACTCTATTGTAGTTTTTACTTTACAGAATATGACTAAAATTAATTTTATTAAGATAATTCGCTACATTATAGTTTTTCATGTTTTTCTCAGTCCTATACAAAAAAATAATGCGTATGATATTAAAAGAAGAGTTTCGGACTTCAGTTGTCTTCATTTTATTTATTTACATATTTCGGTAAGACCTATCATAAATACATATAATAATAAATAGAATTAAATATAATAATATTAAATTTAATAATAAATATACTCCCACACCGTAAACATCCAATAATCACTTTTTCTTTGCATTTTTTTAACTGCTAAATTATATTTTTAGTTGGAAGCATTTTTTTTCAATATATAATTTAATCATTGAAAAAGTTGCCCAGAAAAAATATACTAGTAATAATACATTTAATTATAATTTTCATTAAAGTCACTGTCATTATTTTTTTTTAACGCTGAATATGGGACGGCAATGCCAGAAAGGCAAAAAAGTGAAAAGTTAATATAAATTAATTAAAATAAAATATATAAGCCCAAAAATGGGTATCGTAGTAAGACCATTATTATTAAAATAAAAAAAAACCCAATATACATATTGCTAAAAACTGTAACGTTAGGGGACGCGTGGGGGTCAAGTTGACCCAGCCGCAAGAAACGCGAAATTTTAGAATAAATAGTGTGTTTTTTTTGTGTTTTTTTATATAAGCATATACCTAATGGGGTTCTAGAAAGGTACTTGGAAATTTATTTTTCTAATTGTAAGCTTTGTCAATTCGGTAATAAAATTGACAAAGCTGGGGCTAATTGACCCTCGCGCGCCTTAAGGGTTAAGAATTACTTTTTAAATTATAACCTTTATTACAATAATAATGATTTATAAGTAAACTATAAACAGTTTAAAAGAGAAGCTCAATTACATCATAAACTTTATGTTAATGTGAGTTAAAAATTGTCAATTTCCCAAATTTTTCGTACTAAGACATAGAAGATTTATGGATTATAAAATTTACGTTTTCTTAAAACCAGTTTACATGTGTGATAAATCGGCTAGCCATAAAACTTTGTCGTATTTGAACATGGCGATTTCAGTAAAAGCGGAATTTCGAGGATCGACCAACGAATAAGTTATGTTTAAGCCAAAGGCATAAAGCCAATCGAAGGCTGATAGTTTAGGGCGACGCTAAGTTCTTTTACTTTTACATTTACAACCAAAGTAATTGGATAGTCTGACACGTTTTACTTTTCTAAAAAACTTAAAGAAGTGCTTTGTTTTATTAAATAATTTAGTGTATGACTATTTCTGTCTGAACAAAAACTAAATTATTTGGTTGATGGTTGATGATTGTTCTGTTAAACGTATCTAGAATCTTTATTTATTACAAGTTATTTCGGCTAAAGTATATCCCACCAAAAACATAAATATATAAAGGTAAGCCAAGTTCAATACTAAAATTATGCTTGTCTGTGGGCTTAGCCGTAAAAAAATTGAGATCTAAATGCGTGCCAAGTTCTGTACAAAATCCCCATATGTATTTAGAGGAACAAAATAACATAACATTAATAAAAAGTAAAATCTTGCCTACTTTAGGACCTCACATTTAAATAATAGCAATTGTTATAGGTATTTAAAAAAACAAACGGAGTTTTATACTTGTTGATTATGTTATTTTGTAAATAAATATTTGCATTTTGTACAGAACTTGGCACCTATTTACATCTCCTTTCTTTTTACGGAGAAGCCCACATTCAAGCATAATTTTAGTATTGAATTTGGCTCACCTTTTTACATTTATGTTTTTGGTGGGATATCATTACTTTTTAAAAATAAAATTGGGCAGGTATTTAGATTTAATATTTTTTCTTGCTTTTCCTCTGCATGGTTTTATTTTTTATGCTATTTTCTATATTTTCTTAAATGTTGGTTTATTATATAACATATTATAACAACAGTAAAAGAATCTAAAAAAGAGCTTTAGGAAAATACATTTATTATTTCTATCTTAATTAGTTTCGTCATGGTCATCCAAATCTATTCAAGTAATTTTTAAAGTGCCGCGATTTTGTAGCAGGTAACTGTATAAACTTTATATTCTCGGGTTATAAAGTAATCGTCGGGAGCTTTAAAATGATGTGCCACAAACCCCCTTTCCATTTGCTTTTTTTTATCAAGATGCCGCCTTGCAGCCATCTTAAATTTTAATCTGTCACTTTTACTCTGCAATATAGTATTTACGCATTAATTTCATTTTTTAAAGGTATAATTATTTAAAATGAAATCGTTTTAAAATTAAAAGGAAAGGGACATTTAAGAAATGCCCTGTACTTATAAAACAATAAGTAAGCTTTGTCGTTATTAATACCTACTAAATTTATATGTTTTTTTTGTTATAAACCAGTCAAAATTTATATTGTTTTAAAAAAGTTAAAAAGGAAAAAGTTCTAACTGAATATATAAAAAATGCTGGCTGACAATAACAATAAAAAATGTTCTAAGCTTTAGGATAAGTTAAATCTTTCCATTTCTCTCTATAAGAATTTCCTAAGCGTATATTGGCCGAAACCGATAAAACACTGGTCATCAAATTGAGCCTGCTTGGACCCAAAGGAATACAGTTTTTATCTCCGGTTTTATTATACAATATTACTTTTTAAAGTAATTTAAACTGGTCGCTCAATATTGGTGGTCAATTAAAAGTTGTGGGCCGGTTTATTGGATTGTGCAATCAAAAAATATTTTGTTTTGCACGTCGGAGAATTTAAATAGTTTGCAAAATATAGGATTCTAATGATACTTAAGGTTTACAGTAAAATAATACTACTAATAATTTTTACAGCCTTTTCTTGTCAACAAATACCCCACTACTAACTACTTTATTATGATGATTTTATACAGTGGGGTTTTAAAGTCCGTTGCCCTCCTTCTAACTTTGGAACCATTGAACGTGAAACTTGGAAGGATAATTTAAAAGCCAGTGGCCAAGTACGAATCTGGCACCTTTCCTCACCGAGCTTCCCGTACCCCAAACGGGAAACCCAGAGAGCGCGTTGATAAATTATGCCCGATAATGCCGATAGACGGATAGATTGTTCGGCGCCCGCTCATAAACATTCGATGACGAGGGAAAATGACTGGTATCCAAGCGCACAAACCCGTTTTTCGACAATAAAACTTACTTTTTGTTTGGCGCAGGTGATAACATTGGCAATCCATCCAGATCAGTGGCTACACTATACGTCAATTAAGCCTTTGCAAGTGGACAAAAGGTTGAGGAAACTAGATATTCGTAATTTGTAAACAACTAATTTAGAACATTTTGCAAACAATTTTGCCAACAAAGCAATATTAAGCATTTGGTTAAAAAAGTATTTGATCACCATCGTGATCACTTAATTACAGATATTGCTCGAGTAGCCAACTTTTTGTTTTTAAATTATTTGATTATATCCAACAAAAAAATTGATGAACGTGAAATGCAGTAATTTTGTAGTATTCCAGGCATCCTGGACGTATACAGGGTGTCCGAAATGGTAAGGTGATAGAGTGAGCCAAAATAATGCTAGTATTTTATACAAAAAAAAGTACAATGGCGCTTCGTTTGGGACATATTGACCTTTGAAGTTGGTATAAAAAAATTATTTCAAAAATGGCTTTTGAACTGCTACCACAGTACCAATTATAATAATAAAGGAATTAAAAGGTCAAAGCAAAATCGAATTTGTCACCAGGGCTAAAAATGCATACATTAAATAAAAAAAAAAAAAACGTCGACTCTGTATAATTCTGACCTACTGAACAGCCGTTTACCTATGGAAAGAAGCATTATTATGAGGTTATTTAGTATTCCAAATATTATTGGTACTGTGGCAACAGTTCAAAATTTATAATTGAAATAAGTTTTCTTATACCAGCTTTAAAGATCAATATCTCTCTAACGAAGCGCGATAGAACTTTTTTACATGAAGAACTTACATAATTTTGACTTACTTCATTACTCATATTATTTTTGACTTAACCTTTCCGGACACCCCCCTTAGCATGTGTAATAATTTTTATGAAAAAGTCCTTTGTTTCTTATGTTTTTAACGTGTATGGTTATGTGGACGCTCCTTAGCATATGCGAAGAAGAAAAGACAACATGTGGTAGTACAAAAAACAGTAAACTGTGATGACCTTTTTTTGTTCCTCAAAATTTTTTTATACCAAATTTCTTGACAACTCCCTAATAAAAAAAACCTGTATATACGTCCATGCCAGGCATTGTTTGTTGTATTACTAAGCTGTATGAATGATTAAAAGATAAACATTATAATGTTTCCTTTTTCTGGGAGTAATTCAGGTTTGTTAAAATATGCATATATTCTTTCTACTTTATTCTTTTTCTTGCATTTATTTACAAATAACCAGAAGCATTAAAAATTTCCATATTTTTGTATTTTTAAGAGCCTACTATTTAAATAATGTGGTAACAATTAATGAGGGGTGTGGAATTCACTAAAATAATATGTACTTTTAGAGTTTGGGATATAAATAAATAATTTTATGTTTTACTTTAATATATTTCGTTTCACTTTAATACCTAAAATCTTTAACTGGTAATATAGTCGTAAGACTAATTGAACAGACATTAGCTAGAGCCTTAGTGCTTATAACGATATTAGAGGGCTTATGCAGAGATTAACCAATTTTCAATTTTAACTGGTATATAAACATATACGTCCCAAATTATTCAATCAGTTTTTTTTAGAATATGTACCTTACTTAAAAGCTAATTTTCATATTATTTAATTAACTCGTTTATATCAGAAATCTGGTAGGTGCACTTTATTTAATTTCCGGTAAACGACAAAGAACTTCCTATTTTTAAAATAATAAAGATTTTGGCTAAAAAAATTAGAATAGTACTTAAAGAGAAATATTGCAAGTTGCCTTATTAAGCTCGGGAATTATTAATACCGGCCTTATTTAAATAATGCTTGTACCCATAATTTAGAGTTATTGCAAATCATGTTGACAGTAGTATTAACCTAAAAAAATAGGAAAGAATTTTAGTAGTTTTTCTTTATTTTTTGTGTAATAGGGTTATGTTTTACATAATTACAGAAATACATTTGAAACAGCAAGGTTTTAAGTATTTTTACTTCTAAAAACTTTTTGATTTTGTGATCGGCAGCCGTTCGGTTAGACGAACAGTTCCGAAGTTAAAATAAGACCAAAATAAGGCACGACCTAAAACCGACATAAATAAAGCCAGGCACTATACTTATTAAGGAGTCCTTATCCTACCATGCATCTGCGCAAGCTTAGATGTTAAAATAAGGCCGGTATTATTAGTGCCTGGCCTTATTTCACTGTACAATAATTCTCTATTAACTTCTCAAACAGCAGCAAACATATTTGCATTACCGCTGTAATACCTTTATTTTGTTAAAGAAATAAATATTTTTGCACTTGTTATTGCAATAAAATAAATTATCTTTAAAAGGTACGAAAAAATGCTTCCACAAATTCCTGAGGCTAAAATATGACGACCTGCCCAACTTACTTTAGTCCAAAAGTGGATGATTTCGGAGATGCAGGGTGTCTGGTTTTAGTTTATTTTTATAAATAATTGTGTTAGTAACGGATGTATTGTCAAAATATTTGACTTGGACGGATAACGGATATTGGACGTTGGGCAGTGAGAAACCAGAATTGGCTATTAAATTTATTGTAAACTCTAGATGGCGCCACCTGCGGTATCTTGCACAAATTATAAACAAAATAAGTTTTTTTGTGCAACTCTGTATGTTATCTTTAGATAAATATGGTTATTCTTCCTTATATTTTGCATTAAAAGGTATTCTTGGTACGAGTTAATTTAAGTAACCGTTTTTGAGATATTTGGATTTGACAAAATCATTTTCTGTATGTTTAGGTCTAAGCTATACAGGGTGTTTTTGTATTAGAAGCTTATCTTTATAAGTTAAAATCCTTAGCCTATTTTAAAAGAAAAGTTTAAACGAACCTATGCCATAAATGTCTTAACTTTTAAGATAGACACTGGTAAAACAAATAGCGTAGTAGACTACCCGTAAGACTATGAGACACCGAGCGATGGTGTAGATTCCAAGACTGGGTCTTGGTTCTCCGGTGATCTGCCCGCATTGGCATGAGCTAAGAGGGCAACCACCTCTTAGTATCCCCTATGTCGCGTGGGGTCAGAGGCCAGAAGGTCTAATATAAATTGGTAATACGTTTCCTAGGCCAACGGCTCTGGTGTGACGACACCACGCCTCACGAGAAATAATGTGGGTTTTCGGGCTGCCGTACAGCTAGTCTGCAACGTTAGAGTAGAGCATAGCCGTTCGCAAGAGTTGTAGATATAAATTCGACAAAGCGAGGGTTAACTAGTTGGGGGCTTGTGTCCCAAGCTAAGCCGAAGTGGAACTATATTCACTACTTTATAAGAAAAAGTTACGTTTCATGGGCGAAAAAACAGGTTTGTGCGCTTGGGTACCAGTTATTTTCGGTCGTTACCTAATACGCAGGCGCCGAACGGTCTATAGGCATTATCGGGCATAATTTATCAACGCGTGGTCTGAGTTTCATGTTCGGAGTGGCTTTTAAAATACGCATGCTCGTAAACGCACCTAGTAATTTACTGCGCGAGATCGTAAAAATCCGAAATTGCTTCTAGACACTGTGAATCTAAATGTAAAATATCTATGGATATAACCTCTTTTATGCCCGATCTTCTAATTATGCGTATCGTTAGCTTATTTTAATGGTAAAGCAAAAATAAATATATTTAAAAATCAACCGTTACTTGTCTCATCCCTTTTTGTTAAAGTAATATCGCCTTAAAACAATTCACATTTAGAATTAATTCTTAAAAATTAGTCGTTAAATTGGGTTGTAAGTTGTTAGGTAATGTCATGATTTGGTGCGCTTTCTTTACTTTATGAAAAATTTCAAAGTAGTAAAACGCATACTTACAATAATAATAATAAAGAAAGGAAACTAAATAGTTAGTAAATCCTGACAATCGACGGCTCCACATCAACCAAAAGCTATCCCTAGTTACAAACTAGGTAAATAATTTAGAGAATTATAAAGGGTCATTACTGAAAGGGTAGCCATTAACGCCATGTTTACTTATCAACGCATAGTAGCAACGAGTAACGAAGGGAGTGAGCTTGTTACTCTATACGAATCACACGAACTTTTCACAAGTAATTCTAAAACAAACCATTTGGAGACGTATGTCAATCAACTCTTTGCCCTTTCTCATTTAAATAAAAACAATACTATAATAAGTAAATAAGTGAAAAACTTTTAAACTATAATAGCCATTCGAAATGATTACATACAGTTCCGAATTTACCTGTAAGCAAATTAATCAATTGCTTCGGGCATCACGTTGTGGGGGCACCACAAAGGGGCACTAAAAGTAGAAAATAAAGAATAAAAGTACAAAAGTAAGTTTTTGTATTAAAAAGTTGTTTAGGAAGGTAAAGACAAATTTTCTTTTCTTCTTTGGTCGCCAAAAAATTTCATGGTTAGGGGACACCACAGGAGTCGACTGCTTAGGGCATTAGAAAGTCTTAATCCGGCACTAATTCCATGAAGTTGCACATATTTCTTATATTATTATACCATACTATAAAATAATACATGTATTACCGATATTTAGAAATTATTTAAATTTTCAACTTAAAACTTTAAGTAATATAATTTGATGCTTATAACGTGTTAAAACTTGTCTACTCTTAACTACACATTTGTAAAATAAACTAAGCTTTATTAAATAGTTTTGGCGCGTTTTATCTATTCAAACTTTATTTCATACAACCTTCAGTATTTGTAGTAACACAACTGAATCATGTTCCAAGCATATTCTATTGAAGATAGGTTTGAAGGTCGAGGAGACCACGAATATATGCCCAAAGGTTTCTTGCTAAAAATCGAATGTAACAATGTTCTGTTAAAAAAGTCGATTGTATTTTCCTTTCCCAGGCATTTTTATATTGTTTTGAAACAGATTTTATATTGCCATTTTAAATAAGAAAACGCCTTTTATAAATTATAAAACTTTAAAGGAGAGCTACTTAAAGGAAACCAATGTGCTTACTCATTTCGTCATAAAAAAACAATGAAATATTTTTTTTGTTTTTACTTAGGGTTTAAAAATAATCTTTAAATTTTCAGAATAAAAGTTAATGCAAATGTCATAGAAATACAATCTTAAGATGAGTTAATTGTTTTTTTGAATAATTTCATGAATTAAAAAAAAAGAAGAATTTTGAAAATTCTAAATTTTAAAAATTCTCTTTACTGGTTGCTATGATATAAAAATAAAGACCATTTATTAAAATCTTATAACAGGGCTAATATCATAATACCATAAAGAACCAGTCCACCAGATACCAAATTTTGTAAACACAGCTTTATCGGTTTTAAAGACATTTAGGAGTTGACGTTCTTCGTGCTTAAAGCAAAGTAGGTGATATTTAAACAACTAAGAAATTAAAACTTACATAATATAGTATAACATAATATAATATAATAAAATATAATATAATGTAATGAATAAAATACTAAGTATAAAATATCCCGGTATTGTCCACTTTTCTTTATATAGCTTAAATAATTAGTTCAACTATGAGTACAATTTAGAAATAAACCGTTAAGCGTGTAATTAATAGATGCAATTAAGATAATTATGATCTTATGATGTATATGTGTGACATCCCAAGATAGAAACGGTCGCAACCCTACGAGTCAACAAGGCCGCTGGTCGATCGATGGGCACAATAATTCTCACCGACACAAAATCCAAAATTTATACATAAGTTTAAGAATCTCTTTACCTAAAACTATTTTAAAATCGTAGGAGATATAAACACAAACTAACGTTTTTAATAGTTTTTAAACTTTTAACAGAACATAAGAAATTGTTTTTACAACATATATTCTATTAGTTTCTGTTTTCATGGCAACTACGATAAATTTCGACGTACGCCATTCAGTATCAAAAAGATCATTTAACTACATAATAAATGCTTTTTAAAAGGAAATGAATTAAAAGTGTCGTAGTGTTTTACATCGTTAAATTCGCTTTAAAATACTGCATTTAAAAATATTCTGAAAGTGATATGGTCCTATTTTGGTTTTTAAGCTAGGTAAAAAACTTAAAATATGAAGTTTAAAGCCCTTTAGTAAAAAATTTTAAAAGATAAAATCGATTTCGTATTTTTTGGAAGTAAGTAAAATATGATGAGTGATTTTTAGAATGATCATGGCATTCCAGATGAAAAATAAAAATTTAATTTTGAAATAAAATTTGACCAATTTTTTTTTAAATATTGTATTCCGACTAAAAATAATCTAGAGAATTCGAAAAGCAAAAAATATACAGGGTGGTCCATTTTAAAATCAAAAGTTCCAGCCATTTCCAGTAAAACTGCAAGTCGTAAAGCCGATCACATACACCTAAAAACTACTTTTCTTTGGTCTAACAACCTTACTAAGTTGTGTCAGTATAGATAGATAAAGAAATAAAAAAATGGCAGCCGGAAGGTGATCTCGTTTTCACCCGTATCCTATCTTAAAAAAATATGCAAAATTTAAACACACAATGTTTTGCACCTATTGAAATATTATTTAAGACAATAAATAAATAAAGATTTTTTTTTATCCATGGGTCTTTAAAGTATAATGAGAGGCAGTGTATTTATGGAAAAGCTTAAGATTTGTAGACTTTAAGAAAGATAAGGCGCAGGAACCAGGTTCTTAGGATTTTTTAAAGCTATTTCTCATATATGGTTTCTCGGTCTATACAGGGTGTTTCCTAATTGCGGCAAGAAAATTTAAGGGCGTACTACTGAGCCATATTTCGGAAAAAAAGTTTATATAAACATGTGTCCTCAAAGTTTTTGTTCCCAAGATACAGGGTGTTAAACTTTTCAAAATACTTTATAATTAGTGAAATTTGTTAGACTAGATATAAACGTTATTTAATTAAGTATTTGTTGTTTTTGTTGTTTTCCTTTTGCCAGTAAGAAGTTATAACACTTTATTTTTAAAAGAAAAAATGCTTTAATGTTTCTTGTATGATCGAGGATTATGCAGTTAAGCGGATTTTATTTATTTATTATTTTTTTAAACCAAGCAAGTTACGTAAAAATATGAAAAAAGTTGTATTTTTGAGTGTTTAATCTGGAAAAAATATAAAAGTTGCAAAAAGTAAGTGGCGTATATTTCTTTGTCAATAATATTTACTAAGATGCGTCCCACGCCGTCACTGGTCTCATTAATTAAAATTAGTTTAGGGATAAATTAATTTCCAATTTTAATAAATACTTCGGTCAAATTTTATTAAAATCGCATAAGACATATTTAAGATATTAAACATCCGATTTTTTTAAATTTAACACCCTGTATCTTGAAAACCAAGCATGTCCGGACCCATGTTTATATAAACTTTTTCCATAAAATTGGCTCAGGAACACGCACTTAAATTTTCTTACCGTAATTAGGAAACTGGTATATAAAAATATTTTTAGAATTTTTGTCTGTTCTTTATGGTATAGACTGGAAAATTTTAATAATAAAGTTGTATGCTTACAGTCCTAAATAGAGTCGAAACCGAAGCGCTTCAGAAGCGGACAGATCATTACTTAGATTGTCCATTTTATTGTAACTACCTACAAAGGAAATTAACTTTTAGAAAACGAAGATACTTATTTTGACAAAAAGGTATAGAGGGTGTTTAATTAAAAAGTTCACTTTAATTTAGTAGTAAGAATAGGTGTATATTCAGGTCGAATTCTTTAATATTTGTTTAAGGCATTATAAAACAGTATGGTGCCACACTGCTATGATAGAACTCTTATTAAAGTAAGAAAAAAGTTTATGTAAACGCAAATTCTTTATTTTTAAGATACATGGTGTTAATGTTGTAAAAACAATATTTTTGTAAATATCTTAAATGAGCCAAAATTTCCTAAGCGGGCCACTAAAAATCGACTATTAGATTTTAATTACTAACGTTTTTTGGTAGCTAAATAAGTTAAGAGTGATACCCCAAAACGCTTTTTATAAATTTTGTTATTTCAAAAATGTATCAGTGATTAAAAATTTTGAGGATTTTTTTGTAAATTATAAGTTATTAGCAAATAATAACTATATTTCGATAAAAATTGCTGTGTGTTGTGTATAATTAGTTTTAAAATAAACAAAGAAAAATTTAGCAAACTTTTCGGTATTGTAGAAGAATTTTGTTTATATAAAAATATTCGTTGATCTAATAACTAAATAATGGCACAAAAAAATGTTCGTACTCTCTTACCAGCAAAAATATATATACGCTTTAATGCGCTAGACATCAGTTTTATTTAGCCTGGAAGACTGCAGAAGGTAGAAGTATGGTCGGAAACTCGACGGAAGACACAGCGCTCGGAGTAGCGCGTCCGCCTTGGCCGCTGTTTAGTCATTCAGTCGCTAAATTGGCTTAATAAAACTGGTCTCTGTGGCATTTAAGCGTTTATATCTTGTGCAATCATTTAGTTAACAGATTAACGAATATTTTTATATTATATAATATTCTTATTAAACACCGAGAAGTTAGCTAAATTTCCATTTGTTTATTATAAAACTAATTATTTAAAGGAAATTATTTTTTACGTACATTATTTTTTTCTGTTTATTTCCCTTTTGTGGCATACAAACCAATTTTTATCAAAATTCAGTAATTATTCGCTGATATTGTAATTTACAAAAAAGTACTTGGAATTTTTAATCACTCATAAATTTTTAAAGAATTAAAATTTTTAAAAACCGTTTTAGGGTTTTTCGTCATGTTGATTTAGAATGACTCAACATAGCTAAACATGCATTATCATCCAAACTAGACGGGTGTACAAAATTTCAGCTTAATGGATTGAAGATAAATGCTTTAAAATTGACGTGCAAGATTCCACCCGTACATGGATATAAACATACATACATTGCAAGTTAAATAAAAGTTTGTTAAGTTTGTAACTTTGTGTGTTTGTAACGGTTAATCTTTGGAAATACTGAACCGATCATGATCATTCTTAACAATCAGAAAGCAACACCATTTAAGAGGTTGTATTTCATTATGAATAAACAATAAGTTTAAAAAATATACTTAATTAACGCCCAGCGAATTGGTCTCGGGTTGGCTAGTTTATAATAATCTGTGGAATAAAGTAATGGGAAATGTGTTTTGTTAAATTCTCTAAAAATCCACGTAACATATTAATGGCTTTTATTTTTAGAGAATCTACCTGTCATTTATCAGATGAGTGAGCTTTGGCAATAAGTTATCGAACCAATTTAAAATAACAAATAATTCACCCAGAAAAGTCTTCTTTATTGGAAAATAAAATACGATTTTTCTTAAGCCCACATGATATGATGTAATTTAAGTTATTTGGCGTTATGGAATCTCATATATCATTACTGACAACTTAAGAGACCACTTCTTTGTCTAATTACAGAAAAGGCCGGTCTTAGTGTAAAATCGAAAGTAAATAACTTGTAAGCACAACATATATCTTTGGAAAACTTCGATCCATCAAGGGAACTAGAAGTGGATTTATATCTATATATGAAATATATAGCTTCCCTTTTAGTAACTGGATTGCTATATGTACATTTAAAGAATAATAAAATAGAGATAAAACACTTTTAAAATTACCAGCAAAATAATTGTATGTAACAGTGGCACTCGTACCTCTATGCGCGAGTCGGGTGATGTCCTGGTGTACTAAAGTGCTGGGTCGTTTGGCACACAACCGACGTGGCTGTGTTAAAATCTTGGCCCGGCCAAAATACTTATTAAAGCTAGTTTATACAGACGCGAAAAGCGAATTGCGAAACGCAAATTTTATTTTCATTGGTCAATTGGAAATATAATTAAAAGTGGGTACTTTGAAATAAAAACAGTTTAAAGGTCTTGCGAATTTCCAAGATTTAAAATTTAGGTGGCGGGAAACTTGAGAATATTTCAATTTCTGGCGAATATTCGCATGCGCACTTGCGTAGAAACAAGAGTTTATTTGTTATATGTCACTTCAGAAACAATTTTGTTATTGTTATTTTTATGTCGTTTTTTTAGCTGTTTGAAACGTTATTTTTATGTTTGTTTTATACAGTATTTTGTGTTTTTTGATTTGATTAACTTTTTTACCACTTTTCATTTATAATAAATATGCAGCGATTCCACGTTTTTAGTTACCAAATAAATGTTCTTTTTCTTTGTTTCATCACAAAAGAAAAATATAATATTATTAAAAAAAAATCTCAAAGGGACCTAAGCGTAGCGTCACCAGTAGTGGAATTAAAGTATCTATAGAACCCAAGCAACACAGAATCCTCTAATAAACGTTTAATTACGTATATACCACTAGTATATTTTTAGTTTATTTCTAACCTTTAATATAGGTTAAAATGTCCGCCTAATATAGGTGTATTAATATTGCAGTACTATCCAAATTTTAGACGTTGAAAGTATACGTTTATTTATAATATAAAATGAGCAATTAAAAAGCGGTTTCTAATAAACCCTATAAATTGGTATATAATATACAAAACTGTAACGTTTACTAAACACGTTAAAAAGTCTTAAATTTTATACGTTCATATTTAGACTAAATTTTACGTTAAAAAAGCCATATGAAATAAATCAAATATTGACGTATACGAAAACGTTTATTTTGTATGTATAATATAGGTATATGTATTAGGTAATACATTCGTTTAGGCTTACTAAATCTAAAAAAAAATAATAAATAAAATAACAAATTCACAAATCAAAAGGACGCAACTGGTAACACTTAACACTGCACTCTAATAAATAAAAGTAATAAAAACACAACAAAAACTGTATAGAACATAAAAAAACAGTTGAAACTTAAAAAATTCTAGAATCAAACATAATAATAGAGTCTTTCACGTTTTGGCATTACGGTATCGCTGTTTGGACAGTTTAAGCCAATCTTGGCATGCCTGTCCGATAGCTTTGTCTGTGAGTTCTCCGACAAATGCAACTCGCTGCACCTGGTCCTTACCTTGAAATGAAATTTTGACCGCTTCTGTAAAAAAAGAAAAACCAAAGTCACTAAAAAGTACAGGTGATCTTAGTGTTTTTTGCATAATAAATTAATTGTTAGGGTAGATTAAAGATACGCCCAAACCAACGCGGGATGCGGGAACGGGACGGGGCGAAACGGATGCAGAACCTATTTCTACAGCGGGATATGAATATATTTACACCAACGCGTTGTGAATACATACATATATCCCGCTGTGGAAATAGGTCCCGCATCATAAAACAATACTCCCATATCCATGAGGAATATTTTGTGTCCAAATTCGTCCCGCTCCCGTCCCGTTCCCGCATTTTAAGGTCTTTATTGTAATTGATTGGTTTTGTTTGTATTATTTTTTAGGTCTGATGATGCTCTTAGGAGCGAAACACATGTCACCATTTAACGGTTAATTAGTAAAAAAGTATTAAGACCGATACTTTTTGTTGTTTTCTTTGATATGTTATATCAGGTCTCTTTGAGAATATGGACGACTTCTTTCAACCCAAACATTTCTAAGAAAATTAAAAATAATACTAAAATAGTACACAATACACGTAAATTGAAGCGTATATATTAGACGTTTATAAATGGTTTATTAAAAACGTATAATAGACCATTAAATAACCAAGATATATTTCAATAATTTTTATTTTAGTGTACTAAAAATTAAAACAAAACAGAGGTGTAAGGTGTGACATTCACCTAATCCAAGTGTTTGAGCCATAATCATTCCTTATAAATAAGGTATAATAGGGGTTGAGAGATCAAAACGAAAATTTCCGCAACAGGTTCAGCGGCCATTTTTGCCGACTTCATCAAATAAAACATCAACAATTCTTATCTAATATTATATGTAATATGCATAACTATTGAATTGATATGAGCGCAATTAAAATAAAGGTAAAAAGTAGGTACTTACTTTATTAGCAATCGGAAAAACAATGCACTGCACAATATTTTACAACCAGAAACATAAAGCCGGCCAACGTTTTGTTTAGCGGCTTTCGGCGGCCATTCAATCTCATAAGTCACTTCGAACTTCGAAGTGTCGAAGGTTAGGGACAAAGCCGAGGAGAAAAGCAACTGCCGCGCATCACGTGTCGTTATTGTAAGGCTGTTATTGGCTGTTATTGATATAATGCCGAACGGATGAGTAAATTTTGTAGATTATTGGTACGTTTACTTTTAGGGAATTTTAGACAATATTATTTATATACAGCACAAAGTCAAATATTTGTAAATATTAACATCAAATTAAAATTATAAAAATATTATTACTAAACCAATGATATTGTCATAGGAGAATGATAATGATTTTAAAGCAATAATAGTTAGTAAGAAAAAAAACGTTTTTAAAATACTCGAAAATAAGAGTGTTTCATGATATTATCATTAATAGTTCCAAACTATAAACATATTTTTGTGCATTTTTAAAACACGCACATAAATGACACCATAATATAAAGTAAAATATTTTTTAAAAATTTTATGATATTAAAAGATGATATGACATAAGTACGTTGAATATACGATTAAAATATGCACGTGTTTAAAAAATGTTTAATAGAGGTGTAATAAATATACCAAAACCAAAAATACACGACAATATCGTTTAATAAACGTTTATTAAACGAAAAGGCAAATTCTTGTGTTGCTTGGGAATTTCAGCAAATTTTGCAGATGTATAAACATGAAAAAAAAACGCGAATTTTCTGGCCGAATATTTGCTTTCGCAATTCGCTTTTCGCGTCTGTATAAACTAGCTTTTACTAAGTTTGGACAAAAATTTAGTGTTAGGTAGGTAAAACTTCTTGACACAGTTATTTACCCTTTCTACAGACTATCCACAAATGAGGTTAACAAAAGGACAAATGGAAAAAAACATTTTTCAGGAAAAAGTCAATTTTCCTAAAATTTTTAAGAAGAGAAATTGTTTATTTTTTTATACAGCGTTCGCAAAAACCTAAAACCCGTGACTTTTCTTCAAATTTTTTAGCTGTAAACGAATATGATCAAGGCGTTTTAGTCAATTTATGAAGTACAATAAAATCTTAAATAATTGTTTTTATTGATTACAAACATTATTCTTAATAAATTTTTCTATTGACATTTTGCTTAAAAATAAAAAATAAAGGTAGTTTACTCTTGGAGAAAAATCATGATTTTTAAGTTTTTGCAAACTCTGTGTAAAAATCATTATTTTCTCTACGTGAATCCTATTTTTTTAAGCAAAGATTTTCATGAAGAGTTACTTTTTTTAAATGAACTTTTCAGTCCATTTGTCCTCTTGGTAACCCCATCCGTGGACAGTCTGTAGATAAAAACACACGACTTTTGATCAGAAGCCACCCTCAAGTACTCAATAAGAGACAAATAAAAAGAGATAAAGCAATAAATACATTTGTTAACAATTTTTAAATTATAGTACTTTAATTATTTATATTTTACTTTTATTTAAAAAAAAACAACAAATTAAAAAATCTATTGAGTTGTCCCTTACTTTGTAACAATGCATATTTACTTAGAATGTAATAAAACACAAATTTACTTTGTTATTTTGTCACAGATTTTATTTTGCGTTACTGAAGTTTCGACATACTACGTTATTTTTAAACTCTTTAAAAAGTCGTTCAAAAATGAAATCGTATGTCAAAACTGCAGTTACGCAACAGGCAAAATAAAATCTGTAAAAAAATAACAAAGTAAATTTGTGTTTTATTACATTCTTCATAAACAACAGATTATCAAAAAAATCAAGATCCTATATAGACCAACCGATTTGCAAATAAACATTTATAATAAAGTGATTTGCCTATTTTTTAGTCGTAAAGTAATATTAAAAAACACTGAATTAATTTACCTAACTAGAATTCGTAAATAACAAGTTCATTTGCGTCAAGTATTAAAAACGAAGTAGGAGGCTAAAACTTCGGTGTTACCTTCCCATTTCTAATCTTAATATTATTATGGCGTATTTTAACTACATTTCCTGATAGATCTCGGCAAGTTTTATAAAACTTTTTATTTAAATGTCCATTTAAAAAGGTTAGTCATTTCTTTAAAAACGTTAATTTATTTGTTTATTAAATAGCCAATTCATAATTTTCCCGACCCTATTTGGAACACTTTTGTCAAATTGTGAAAATGGCTCCTGCCACGCACACACAACCTCACAGCATGTTTTCTTTCCATTAAAAGAAAACATTTGCCTTACTTATAATAGGTCTTTGCTCACCCTAAGCTTTTTTTTGACCACATAATCACCAATGAGCCGGAGGGACTTTGTCCCTTCGTTAAAACAAAAAAAAAATAAAACAAAATTGTATATGCCAGTTTTTGTGTCTCAGTAGTAACGTTAATAACAATTACGATATTCATTATTTAATGTAATAATTATTTCAATAATAATAAAAAATTTATAAGGTAGTACTACCGATGTAAGAATTAATGTTTAGAAAATTATGAAACTTAGCATTCTGGTACTTTATAATAAGAATATCAACCAGGTAAATTCTTACACAACTCTTCTTCAGAGAACTGAAGAAGAGTTATAAATATTCTAAAATAATAGATTTTAACATTAATCCTTATGGGAAATCGCAGATTTTGTTTTACTTTAGAAAACTGATGTTCAGATTTCAAAAAAGTTGTATTAACGAAAAAAAAACAATTGTGAACATTTTGACTAATTAAAATTCGACCTTCGGAGCTTGAAATAGGAGTAATTAATAAATAATTAAGAAAATATGATATGTGACTGACTTTTGGCAACGCCGCCGAAAGGTTATGCTGCACCCGAATAAGTTTATCGAATACATTAAAAAAATTGATGCCAGTCCAATACGTTTTTCGGTAACAAGATCTAATGAGTGATAATAAATATCCGCAATAATTAGAAAACCCGATTTTTTCCGAGTGTTTTTAAGTAAAGAATTCAACGACAATGATCCGATGTATCAATATTTAAGTTAGTTGACAGGTTAGTTGACAGAAACTTTTCATGTTTATCCTTAAATCTATGTGCTACTTGACCTTGTTTTACAAATTTGTTATAATTTTTTTTAGTGACTGTTTTGCCTTTTCAATGAAATATATTTTTTGGTAATATGATAAGGGTGGTTTAGAGATTTTATTAGTAAACAAACATAACAATTTATAACCTAACTTGTTTAAAGATGCTTGTGCAGTAGATTTTTGCGTATGATTTCTATTGTTTTTACGCAGCGTTGCCAAATATAAATACCACGGTAGTCAAATTACCTTAAGCACTCATTTGACTCTTGTGGTATCGGTAGAACTACCTTAAGTAGTATCATCCCAGAGTTGAGTAGTATAATAGTTTCTTTTTTATCTTTAGACAATCCACGAAGGCTAAAAGCCTAAATACTAACCTATCGTGGGTGTCTTAGAGCCAAACTACACGAGAAAAATAATCGCGGCATATTTCACGCGACGGGATTTCTGTTTAAAATTGGCATCAAACAGAAAGAGTTTTTTCGTCGGGTAGGTACACTTACAGTTAAAAATTGATTCTAATGGGTTAGGTTGCGCTGCTGTTGTGTGTGCAAGTTTAAAAAAAAAAAGGAAAAAAACGATGCCTTATATAGTCTTTACTTTTATATCGTAAACTGCAGGCCGTTTTTATATTTTACATATTAAAGTTTCCGTCTCAAACATTTTTTTGCCTGTACCCTCAACGAATACGTCGTATGCACCGTCACCTCGTCTAGTTTTTTTTTATTGAATAACGTGTTGCGTTGTGGCGACGGCGATATAAACGCAATCGGGAGCGTTCTATACGCTCACCGCCGACGAAAATAAACACAACGCGACGGATTTTCCGTTCGTCTAGTTGCGCTCGTTTAAAGCCGGCTGTCCACGAGAGCGGTTTTCCGCTTGCGGATGATAATTCAGCGTTGTGATTGGCATGTAAAGCATTTTAAATTTGCATTAACAAATCACAACGCTGAATTATCATTTTGATTACGGCGTGCAAACCGCCACGTCCCGCTGCGTGAAATACGCCGCGATTATTCCGCTCATGTAGTTTTGCTCTTAAGCGAGGAAAGAGGGAGTTTGTTGACACGGGACTTAAATACTTGAAGATTTGGGGGAAAAGAAAAGACCTAAGCGGGCAGCAGGTTCCACTTTCTAGCAACTCTAGGGATAAAGAACGAACAAAGTGGGAAATTCGGAGCCTGTCCAGTTGGACCGTATAGAGATGCAAACGCGTGGCACCACGAGTTTCTCTGTTGGGAACCGTGAGAGGAGGAATTTTACTGGATAAGTCTTCAGAGCAGAAGCCATGGAAGTATCTATAAAAAAGCGATAAATTCCCCACCGCCCGACGATGGGCAAGAGAGGAAGCCTTTCTGTAAGTAAAGGATCAATAATGAGACTAATAGCTTTTCTTTAAATGGAATCAAGAATGCTTAGGGTTGTGGGGGACGCCATGCCCCAGATATGTGAGCAATATTCCAAGGGAGGTCGGATTTGGGACAAATAAAAAGTGTAAAAATTTGATGGGGAATATACTTTTGGCTCGAAAGAGAAATCCAAGCTTTTTGAAGCTGCCGTGTCAATAGCTACAAACTGTTTATGCCAGTTAGGGTTAATTTCAAATGTGACGCCTACAAGATTGAAGGTGTCTTTGCTCTGCAAAACTTGGCCGCTCATAAGTAGAGGATGAGTATTTGATGACTTTTTTCGCGACAAGGAACATGATTGTGTTTTGGATGCATTAAAATGGACGAGATTGTTGGCGCCCCAATCCAATATTAAATTAAAATTCTGCAAAAAGATATCTGCATTGCTCTGCGGTTTTTTTCTAAATCAGCTTATGAGATGAGTTTAGAAACCTAAAAAATGGAGTGAAGGGTTCTACCATCAGCGAAACTATGATTGGAATTAGTTGTAGACGAGAGATAATAATAGTAATAGTATTTAAATACATTTGTGTGTGATATTTGGTATTTGGGATTTTGTATTCTGAATACCGTTTTTGAATGTGTGTGTATCGAATACAATTTTTGTGTATTCGATACACAATCACAAAAAATTTCTGTATACCAAGTTTTATTAAAATATATATTTTTTTCGCCTTGATATCCTGCATATACCTTCCTTAATATCAACTTTTTGATATAGTAGGTGTATGTAGGTATGTTTGGTTTAATCTTAACATATTGGAATAAGGAGTCCGTGTATTTTCCGTGTAGCATTAGTTAGCGGACATCCAGTATATTTAAAAGTTATTTAAATTAGGGATTTGCTACAACTAACATTTTTTTAAATACATTTTTCAAGTGTGTTTACAAAATTTAACCGAATGCTAATAGAATGCTTATCTTCATTTAAGAAACCTTAGTAAGTAGCTTAGACTTAGGAATATCATTTTTCCACGACCGTTGAAAAAACCTGTTTATATGAAGTTAAATTACTCCATTCTAGTACACTACATAAAGTGTTAAAAAGAAACTTTTTAACACTTCGAAGCTTTTTACACTTTAAATTAGTTTTTCAATGCCTACTACAATAAACTTAAATATCAATTTATGCAATGTAATAGTATACGCGACATCAACTAAACCAAACGGTTAAGTTACCTTTGATTTCGTGATTAATTCTTTTAGTTCTTGTGTCACTAGTTTTAAAATTTAATAGTTTGCAAATAAACTTAATGGAAAATATTAAATTTAATATTAAAATTAATAGTAATAATTAAATTGGATGACTAAGAAATTGAAAAAAAAATTATACTGTTTTAGTATTATTTCTACAAAAAGTAAGTACATACAGTTTTCTAAAATTAAATAATAAATGCATAGTTATAAAGAGGATGATTGTCTCTTAAAAAATAAGGAGGCTATGATTTTTTGTTGCAATATAATGGCTGTGCTGCGAAAAATTAAAATTAATAAGTTTAGATAAATAAAACATGTATAAAATGGTATTTTTGAAATTTTTTATACGGTCGTGAAAAAATATAGTATGTAACACTTACATAAAGAGTATTTTTTTACTCATGAAATTGTCACACTCGCCTAACGGCTCGTGCAGTCTAACTTTCTATTCGTAACAAAAAAGTTTATGCTTTTGTTACATAAATTACCATTGAGAAGCAAAAATAAATATACTCTTTAAAATATCTTTTATAATAGATATACAGCTTTATACATCCATTAATAATCGTGCCCCTAACTTTATTAAAAAGTTTTCTAAAGAACATCAGTGCGCTCGACAAAAATATATATCCATTTATATCCAAATTGTTAGACAATTGGTCTGTCAAGCGCATGAAAATGTTTAAAATTAATTGAAGAAAATCATTTTAAAAAACACCATTGAAGTTCATGTCAAGTTGGCCAAGTTGACATTATTCTTTGCTATGGAATGCATCTGTCATTTATTTACTGTTTTAAAATCGATAATTATTTATAGGTCCTAAAGAAAATCCTAAAGTATAATAATTGTATTTAAAGATTTTTTTTTTATTAAGTTAAAATTAAAATACACGTTACATACTTATTAAACACAGCAAAACATAATAATTAGTTTGGAAATGTATTTTAATAGATATTTCCTTTTATATTTGAATATTCTCTATTCATAAATGAATACTATTTAACCTTCATTAAACCGTAAATACTTAAAGGCTATTGACTGATTTATACAGGGTGAACAAAATTAAGTCGGCACTATTGCTTACTTCTTTATTATTGGAAATACAAAGTGGGTAATTATATAAAAAAAAATAATTAAAAAAGTATGTTTTCCGCTGTTTAATGTGCTGCCAAAAGAAAAACGATTAAACAACAGGTTTTTGATTTATTGAAAAACATATACTTTTTTTAAATGGAACACTCTGTATATTATATTGTCAGTTCAAAGATCCATCTTTAATTGACTTTAAAAAAGCCTAAATGTGATATATCTAACGTTTCGGAAATATGGCCATCCTCATGAATTTAATTTTTAACTGTCATTTTTAAAATAATACATTTTGTTTATTGCATTACCAATAAATGGACATTTTAAAGATCTTTAAGGAAATACCATATTTAATATGTCTATGTGTTAAACATTTGAAAATATTGCCATACAAATCTAAAAAATAGTAGGTAAAATGTCTATTTTATCTATGACACTAAACTTTGTACTTATATCTTTAGCTTAGTGACTTATTGTTCAAAAATTGCCCAATACTTCGGTTTTTGAGTAGAAGCAAATGCTTTATACAGTGAATCAAGTATATCAACATTAGTAGATTTTTGAACAGACCCACCTCAAAAGTCCTGCTGGCACCCCCAACCCCCTCAAAGTTGGTCAAGGGATTGATATAGTTTTTTCTAATATCTTCTAAACGGTAAATGATAAAAACTGATTTTAGTGTCGTTAGATAGAGCACAGAATTCTGCAAAATAGTAACACTAAAAATTGTATTTTTGTTGATTTAGTAAAATTCTACAACAAAAAAAATGTTGGAGGGGAGCATCCACACGGCACTTTTTACGATATATCTTCCAAACCATCCACCAAATAAAAAATATGGGATACAAAAATAAAGACCAAAGTTTTCCCTAACGAATGGCGTATAACATTATACTATTATCTTTTCAAAAAAAGCTACTAGTAGCGTACAAAAGTAGCACTACACCAGTATAGTACCTAAAAATAGAAATTTTTAATGTTATACTTTTATTTTATTTTTTAATATTTTTACTTTAGTTTTATTAATTTATAATTATTTCTAATTCTGCATACTAGTAATAATAAATAATCATATTACACGGAAAAAAAATTACCAGTACAAAACTCAAAATCAAGACGTGTGGATTGAGTTTGGTACTAGTAAAAATGTAAGACATATTTCGTGTATCGAAATTGCTAAAAAAATCAATAAAAAAGTCTAACCCTTTTTTTTTATTCACTAACCGGTTGCGATACCACGTCCTCCTTTTATGGAAAAGGAAAAAAAAGTGTTGGGAAGCTTGGGAATCTTTTTCGGAAGTTACAGCTACTTTCATTCTTTCATTGATTTATTGCAGCATTCAAAAAACCTTCATCTCGGCAATTAAGTGTGATCTCAAAATTCGTTGTAACCATTTACGATAAACATTCTGATAGTAGCAACATTTGATATTTGTCAAATGCAACTTTTTGCCCAAAAAACCGAACGGTTAAGAATTTACCCCTTTGGGGATGGATTTTAGAGAATACTAAATGGACACCACTGTGGACCACTTTAAAAAATGAAGAAATATCATCTGAAACACTATTAAAATGTAAATGTAAGATTTGTGGCACAAATTGTAAATGTTTTTTAAACAAATTTAAAATGTACCAGGTTAAGTTTGTGTGCGGAATGTTGTAATTAGGTATTTTAGGTTGTGTATAAATGTGTTTGTTTTTTTTGATGTTATATACAGTGTGTCCCAGGATAGATGTTACAAAAGGACAAATGGACAAAAATTTTTGAATATTAAAACGAAGTTTTGGGCAGACCGGTCGCATGGTCCAAAAGTAATAAATACAAAACTTTACTTCAATTGGTATTAAACAGGGCGAGCTAAAAATTGACAAAAATATTTTTTTTACTTAACGTGTTTAACTTTAAATTTTGACATAATTAGTTCTCTACAACATTTACCTATACAAATTTGTCCTATTTTTAAAAATAAAGGTACTTTATTCTTGGTCATTTTTATGTTTTTAGTTATAACTTGCCCTGTATATTCCCAATTGAAATCAAATTTTGTATTTATTAGTTTTGGACCATGCGACCAGTTTCCCAAAAGGACGATTAAAAATTCCAAAATTTTTGGTGAATTTGTCCTCTTGTAGCACCTATCCTGGGACACACTGTATAAGCCATATTTGTTGTTATCTTTATAATAAAAAGTTATTATAATACTGTTGTTATTTATTTAAAAATATAATGAATCAAATTATAAAACAAAAGAAATAAGTAAATAAAATGTAAAGTATAATTATTATTAATTAATAAATCTAAAGTGAAAAATAATCTTTTAAAATTAATAGAATAACATTAAATATTTCGATTTCTAGGTACTTTACTGGTGTAGTACTAATTTGGTACGCCATTGGTAGCTTTATTTTAAAAGATAATAATCTAAATGACAACTTTGTAGTTTGTCGTTTATCTGGTTTATTTTTTTATTAATGGTTTGAAAGATATATGGTAAAAAGTGCCGTACGGATAATCCCCTTCGACTTTTTTTGTTGTAGAGTCTTACCAAAAAAACAAAAATATTATTTTTAATATTACTATTATGCGCAATAAGGTAATATTACCAATTAATATAACTAAAGTTAGAACTATTCTAAAAAAAATAAAAGTATAACATTAAAAATTTCTATTTTTAACTACCTACTATACTGGTGTAGTGCTACTTTTGTACACCACTGGTAGCTTTAATTTAAAAGAAAATGGTATATTGTTATACACCATTCGATAGGGAAAACTTTGGCCTTAATTTTTGTGTCTTATATTTTTTTGTTTGGTAGACGGTTTGGAAGATATATCGTAAAAAATGCCTTGTGGATGCTTTGAGGGGGGTGGGGGTGCCAGCAGGACTTTTTGAGGTGGGTCTGTTCAAAAATCTACTAATGTTGACATACTTTATTCACTGTATAAAGCATTTGCTTCTACTCAAAAACCGAAGTTTCGGACCCTTAAGTCTAAGCTACTTAGAGCTATAATAATATAATAGAAATTTAACAAATTTTTAGATTTGGATATCCATATTTTCAAAACTATAAGAGATAGACATACCAAATGTGGTATTTTTAAAAAATATCCAATTAAAGATGGTGGGTGTTTCATATAAAATATGCCAGTTTTCTTGTCCCATTTAAAAGCTAAAAGGGAAAGAACTTTTAATATCTTTACTGTATAAACTTTCCTTTATATTATATTTAATGTCAAATCTGCCCCTAAATTTCCTTTACAACATTTTGTGACACCCTGAATATAGGCCAAATTATTTATATTTTATTTTTAAAATTTTTGGAGAGACATATATTTATAAAATATTTGTTAAATTTGTCACTTGGTACGACAGCTTCACAGCTGCGTTCTAATGGAATTGATTCTTAAGTTTTACACTAGATTACATAAAGCATCTTTTGGCATCTTTATATTACATGGTTAGAATACTAAATGTAGCCGCAAGTATTTTGTAGTAGATTCTATACTTTATTCCTTTTATTATTTTAGTCCATGTTTTATGTAGACCGTTAGCAGATATTTCTATTTGAAAAAGACAGAAAAAAATTACGGAATCGTTCGAGTCAATTGTCTCGAAGACCACGGAACAAAGAAATTTATTACAATACTAGGTTTTGTGACGCGCCTTTTTTTTTTGGATTTGGAGAATATTTATGGTTTATTTTTGTGTAAAGTAAAGAATAGTTTAAATTTCTTTTATATTTTTTTATCTTGACTAGTCAGGTGGACTACTCATAAACGTTATGGAGTTCTTGTGCACAATATTACACTTTTTTTAAAGGTGAATTTAGACATTTCCTTTGTTATATAAATTTTATCTAGGTTCTAGAAATAATAAAAATAATTATTCGTAAGGGGGCAAAAAATAAATACATTTATTATGTTTTGTGTGGCACAAATGTGGGTCAATTGTTTTTAATTTTCTGCTAATATAAATTACCTAGAATCCCTGGAACTTTTGCTTTATTTTTCTTTATATTAAAATTAACATGATAAATGGAAGTTCACTTTTAAGCAATAATCTTCTACTTTGTTGCTGTTTCGGATTCCTTTGGGTTTTTATTTAACTTAAAATAGGTTTTTTGAGAGGGTATATCCTCACTCTCGTATATAATAAAATATTTAAATAAAGAACAAGGGCACAAAGATATGTACGGAATGCAATTACGAACTTTAAAGACACAAACTTAAAGTATGTCTAAGCTTAACAATAAAAATGGTCAATCCGTATTATGTTGTATGCAATTTAATAAAAGTATGGTATTGCCGTATAAGAAAAATTGAGAAAACTTATAAAATATTTAAAATATGAATTTGCTTTTATATTTCTGTTTATTTTCGTTTTCGCTTTTGTTTAAAGAGCTTGTTACAATACGTAAATACCGACTTTAAATTCAAAAATTTAATAACAAATTACTGGTAATATTACGAGAGGTATTAAAATATGTTTTAAATTTTAGAAACCAAACAAATGGTCTGAACCCTTTACATTTTTTTAATAAAGTCACCAAAATGCGTGCATAATTCCATGGGAATTTTAAATAAGTTTATTTCGTCAAAATTATGGAATGCAACGTAAAAATAAAATTTCATGTTTTCGTTGTGCAATGCATAATAATTTATACTTCTTGTAAATGAGCGTGCCAAACTAAGTAACATTTTACGAAAACTTTTGGCACAATACTGGGAATATAGTACATTGCTTTTCATATTTAATTAGTTTAAAAAGTTAAAGGATAGCCCCAAATATGCTTAAGATTAGTTGTCTTGCCCTAACTAGGACAGGAAAAATAAAGTTTAACAACAGAAAACATGCTATTTAATTGATTTTAAATGTTCAAGAAAAAAAGCATTGTAAATTTTTTTACATTATCCTTATAGTCTGGATTTATAAACAAGAAACTTACACCTCTTTACACTTTTTATTTTCACTCTTTATTATTATCGCCTATATTATTAATTTTGTTTTATTGACATGATATTTTTAAATAATATGTATCTAAAATGATTGTTTACGTCGTTATTTATGCCTAAAATTATGTATCTGATACAAAATAATTTAAATTATTTTTCTAATAATAGAAATTTCATAATCTGCATATAATTTGTATATACCACTGTTTATTTTGATTTTTACATATTTATATTATATAAGTTTTAGAAGATTAAACAGGTTAAACTATATATAACTAAATATATAACTTTAAATATAAGTTTCTTAAACCTTTTTCAAAAATTAATAATGTAATAAAAAATTTAAATTATAGCAAATAGTAAACACTCTGTTTATATTTTTTTAATGTTCTAATAACAAACATAATTATTTAATTTATATTTAATTTCCTTTTAAAACAAAGCAATAAAACATACTTTTTAAACCTGTTTTTTGCAGTTTTTTATCCAGAAACTAGCCTCCAAAAAATCTTGATGAGTGGACCATTCTTATACAGGGTGTCCGCTAATTAATGGTACATAGAAAAACCACAGATTCCTTATGCTAAAATATTAAGATTAAATTAAACAAACCTTTATTTAAAAGTTGATAATAAGGAATATACGGAGTGTCAAAGTAAAAAAATATTTTAAATTTATTGTAATAATGTTTAATACGTTTTAAATATTTTTTGTTTGTGTAAAGTAGACGGCGGTAACTACAGTATTTAAATTTTTCCAAAACCTTTCAACTTTTTTGCGCTACTCTGTATGTACCATTAAGGTAAACCAATAAATTCGCTTATGCTTTCTATACAATTTAGTGCAACTAAAAAATGTTTTTCTAAAAAAAAGCCCATTAGTCCGTACTGTAACTACCTCATAATAAACGAATGATTTAATGTATTCTTCCGTATACTTTTTGGTTGCACTAAACAACTTAACGTGAATATCTTTAAAACGGTAGCTCAGAGTCATTTCTTTAAAGTATACGTTTTTGTGTAGAAAGCATAAAAGAGTTTTTTAATTTGCTTGAATGGTACATACAGAGTAGCACAAAAAGTTGCGACGTTTTAAAGTAATTAAAAGTAGTTGAGCTAGCGCCCACTGATCTCAATGGATTGCCAATGTTATAACCTGCGCGAAACAAAAGTGACATTTCATGGGCGAAAAAACCGGTTTGTACGCAAGCCAGTTGAGGGTAAACGCACCCGGACCCCAACAAACTATTCGCATTATAGGAAAGAATTTGTTGACCGTGTCCTGCTTTTCTGTTCGAAGTACGGTAGCTAATGAGCGTTACGGTCAGACCGCGGACGAAGGTACGGGGTGCCGGTGTTTGTATTTTGCCAAGACTTTTAAGTGCGCATGTTCGTCCACCCACTGCGCCCGGTCGTAAAAATCCGAAAAATGCTTCTTGCCACTGCGGATCTAAATGTAGGTTATCTATGCTAGCGCCCCCTTTTGTTAACACATAAAATTTAATATCAGATCTAAATAGCTCATGTTAAAAATGCTCCTAGATACCGTGTTTTATTAAAATATTTAAAACGCATTAAAAACTACCGAAATAAATAAAACATGTTTTTTAAAATTAACACCCTGTATCTGCCTTATTATTAACTTTTGGATATTGGTATGTTTCGTTGAATCTTAATATTTTGGCATTAAGAATCTGTGTACCATTAACGCTAGAACACCCTTTATGGATTACACTGTTTTATTGTATGGTCGGTTATTAAAAAAAGTTGTAAATATGCCTGCAAATATTTATCTAAATTAAAAATTATTGTTTCAATAAATATACAGGGTGTCCAAGTATATGTGGGTAATTTCTCGGATTCATATAGAATACATAAATATAATGTGATAAGTTTATATAAAATATTTTCCTAAAGTCTTTCTTTACAGAGATATGTGCCCTTAAAGGCGTCATTGGAAATCGTTTTTTTAATAACTTTAATATCACTTAGTATAATGAAATATATTTTTTAAATTGTAACTACCAGTTTGGACTCCTTTAAATGGTATCCCTGTAAAACATTTCCTTTTTTATTTCGCCAGGGGCGGACCAACTCTACAATAATTCTAATTATTTTTAAACCCTGTATAATAAAGGAATAAAAATATTATTTTCGAATAAATAAAATCCTTAGCTAAAAAATATACTCCTGTCGGATATTGACAAAGTAAAGCGTTTTTGGGAAAAAACAACATTTTAAATAAATAGGGTTGTAAATTAATAATTTTGTTTGTCGGTTCGACATAGGCTAATGTTTTTAGATGTCCCTACTAAACAAAAACTTGATTTTGTAGAAAACGTTTTCTTTTATCGACATCTAACAGAAGTAAGTACCTCTTTTTAGCTAAGGATTTAAGCTACCCAAAAATGCTTATTTTATTTCTTTATTATACAGGGTGGAATAATAATTAACACTATTGTGTAACGGTTAGTCCACCCCTAGTGAACTAATAAAGTCAAATGTTTTACAAGAATACCATTTTAAAGAGCATTTACTTGTTTTTATCACATTAAAAAATATTTCATTATACTAAGTACTATAAAAGTTATTTAAGAAAAACCGATTTTCAGCGGCGTCCCTAAAGGACACATATCTCTGTAAAGAGGAGCTTTTGAAAAAAATTATAGAAACTTGTCACATTATTTTTACGTGTTCTTTATTAATTCGCGAGATTGCCTACATATTCTTGGACACCCTTGTTTCTAAATTGAAGTGTTATTAATACGTTACAACTATTAATAGGCAAAGCATATAAACTTAATGGGTGTAGATTGTAAAAGTATTAAAGAATTGCGAGAAATCCCTAAGAGAATTTTATTTAATTTACATATAAAAGAAAACTATTTTTGAAATTGAAATTTTTCTTCAAATCATTTTATTATTTTTATAAAAACATTTGTGTAAAAATCTTTTTATTCATAAATTTTCAAAGAAACGTTTTAAGTTCTTTTTGGTCTTTGCAAATATAGGAATTTATTCGACATTATACAGCTCGCATTTAAATCTCTTACTGGGATAGCCTCTTTTTTCGATTGAAAAGGTGCCTTCAGGCATTTTCCTATACAGAGTTATTTTCTTTGTCGACTTTTCTGGGATACGGAAATCTACATTTCTTTGAACGTTATTATATCGATTGCGTTTACCAGATAGAGACCTAAATACGACCCATAAATGAAGAAAAGTATGCTAAATATTACAATATTAAAAGACGTATATATACTTTACAAATAATAACATTAGGTAAGGTAAAATTTAAAAAAATAATTTTAGTCACTTCAAAGTAAAAATATATACAGATACACTGTTCTTAACTTTATTTATACTGGACACACAAAATAACTTTGCCCCTGTACAAAATATAAATATAAACTTAAAACAAAAAAAAATTGTTTGGACAGTTTTTTTACTGACAGTATTGGTAAACATACGAGGTATGTCAAAAATACCATTTTTATGGTTAATTTATTTTTTTAATAAAGCACCCTGTATATTTTGACAATTTTTGACCCTTATTTCTGGTTTTGTAGATATCAACAGTATGTCAATATATTCAATACCGGTAAAAGCATTTTTAATAATTGCTTTATTTTGGGATTTTTGTGTCTTGTTTTGACATAAATAAATAGCTTTTTTCTGTACAAATCATACTTGTTAACACAAAAACAGTCTGAATTAATAGAGAGAAAAAGGAGAAAAAATTTACCAACCTACGGTTTTTTCACAAAATCAAAATCGCCCATTAAGTACCTAATCCCAGGGCCTGATTTAAGGAATGGCAGGCGGGGCAAGTGCCCCGGGCCCCTACAACGGAATTTTATAGGTCTATCTTTGAAAAAAGTGAATTACATATTTATTAATAAGGACCTTTTTTTGGTCTTCAAATATTTTTGGGTGCAAAATTTTATTCACTTTTACTTTCTGGGGGCCCACACATCATCAAACATTTTGAGTAAAAGAGTTATGAGCTATTGAGCATCCCTAAGTGCTCTCTCGCGGAAAAGTTTGCAAAAGCATTCGCGAATGGCTTAGATTTCAATTTTTTACTTTTAAATATTTCTAAATAAGGCCCTCTGATAAATTTTAATTATCCCAAAATTTTTCCCCAATAAAGTTATAAACTAATAAATATTGCACTGGGCCACCTCCTAATTTTAGTCGCCAGGTTTAGTTTTGTGGTTACGAAAATTTGTAATAAATCCAACGAATGGCTTCGACTTTAAATTTTTACTAATAGATACTTCTAAATAAAGCCCTGTAATAAATTTTGATAGTCCAAAAATTTTGCGTACAAAAGTTATGAGTTATTGACCATGCCCATGCGCTTTCTCGGGGTAAAAGTTGGACTAATCCAATTCATATTATATATTCTTATACCACCAACTTAATAACCCTAACATTTTCTTACTCAATATGATTTAAATAATCTTTTTTGATATACATTAGGATTACTCTTTATAATAAAGCCTTAAAACTTCTGAAATCTACGTATTGAAACAATAAAACTTGTTAAATAAAAATATAAGACAAACATGAAAGAAACTTAAAGAAAAAGGAAGTCATTGGTCATCATTAGTTTCAAGTAAAAAAAAATCCTTTCCTTACTCCCTACAGAGCCAGCTCTTATAGTTTTGTTATAAAAATTCTGAATAAGGATTGTAATGGCTATTGAAAAATAATAACATAAATACCATACGTGATAGATAGTTTTTAATTTTATATCTTTATTCAAAAGTATTGAGTTTATAAAAATCATGTGTAATAATGGCAGCAGCAAAAGTTCGGTATAAAAGTTGTGAATTAGCTTCGCTTAGTAATAAATACAGGGCTATAAATTCTAAAATATGGCAAATATCAAAAAAATTAAAAATACCGTTTCTATAAAAATACGATGACGTATCACCTCTATCAACCCTTTAAGTTGCACCCCCAGTCACTTAAAAATCTTAAATGGCACACCCCTTATGTGGCACCTCTCTGGAAAGCTTATAAAAAATGCTTTTTGTTGGTCATAACAAAGTTGGGGTAAAATCAAAAACCAACATAGGAAGTTTTGGTTAGTTCTATTGCACAAGCGCTTAACAACAAAGAGAGCTAACCAAAACTAACCAGAGCTTTTTATAAGGGCGTGTTAATATTAAATTTTAAATATTTCTTAAATAATTTAATTGGATATTTTCTGGTATTTTTATTAATAATAAGGTATGATTATTTTTTAAATTTAAGGGTAGTATTTCATTTTACCCCAACTTTTTGTGACCAACGAAAAGCATGTTTCATAAGCTTTTGGATAGGTGCCACATAAGTGGTTTTGCCTTTTAGGATTTTTAACTGAATGGGGGTGCAGCTTAAGGGGTTGATAGAGGTATTTTGAGAATTATTTCATTTATATTTACCAAGGTTTTATAAAAACGGTATTTTTTTATGTTTTTATACTTGCCTTGGTTTAGAAAATATAGCCATTGAAGGTTTTAAAAACGCACTCTGTATTGCAATTATTGTAGTTTTCCCAAGTTCTCGGTGCCCAAGTCCAAAAATGACAGTGTCGTAGCAAGGCGGATAGTGAAACCTTCGTCGATACGATAACGCTCCGGTCTCGCCTTAGGCCTTCTCTTTGGCAAAAATTACTTAATAATGGTTTAGAAATAATATGGTATAATCACTTTAATGCCGGCTTTACATATGTTAAGTAGCTTAATCATGTTACTTACTTGATTTAGCCACTTGCTTTAGCTACTTAACACGTATAAAGCCTGCTTACATCTTAATTATAATTCTAATCACGTGAAAATCAAATCACAACTAACTTGTGTATTCGTTAGTTTTTATAAAGAACAAAAAATTAGGCCGTTTACTTTAATAAACTTGTGTAAAGAATGGCCTAAATTATTTTTAAAACAAAAAAAACTATTTTTTGGTTGTTCTTATTAATTCGCGTTATTTATTTCAAATTTAAATAATTAATTATTTTACTAAGTATAAATATTTTATTAACTTTTTGATTATTAGTTATTGTTTCTCGTTAGCAATAATTTTCTAAGTTTATAGGTATCAGTTAATAATCATCCTGTATAAACAACGTACCGCGTTGAAAAATATTGTCAATACCCAGTATAAAATAGCACACATTTCATTAGGTTAGAAAAAAACACTTTGTGATAATTGCAAGGTTCAAATCTGCCAGTTAAACAATTTTCTATGTAGAAATATTAATCAATAAACCACCACAGGCTCAATTGTTTTTAACCATAAAAAAAAACAACCGCAAGTTTCTTATTTAAACACAAGACAATTTTGAGTAAAAAACTGACTTCAAAAAATCACTTAAGTGCTACATATTACGAAAGGGGGATGTAGACCGTCTATATTATTAGCTGGATTTTATATGGTTTAAAAATATAATTTTGTTTGTTTGGAATTTTGCTATAAGTTTTCAAAGCCCTATCTGAGTAACGTACTTCAGGTGACGTATTTGGTCCAGAAAAAATATGTTGCAACATTTAGCTAATGTGATTCTTTATTAATTTAGTTATTTTGACTATCTAAAACAAAATGATACACAGCATCGATAGCTATTGTGTTGATCTTTTCAGTGTATCTCTATATATTAAACTTAAAATGGGTCTTTACAATCCTGTTTGCCACTTACATTTATTGGAAATTTCGGGTTATTATTTACCCAACTCAGCAAATTTCTAATTATAGGTAGACCCCAACGTTTACGGAAAATTGTTTATTATTTAGCCCTAAATGGAATTTATAAAATGTATTAAGCTTTTTCGCATGTATAACATTTTTATATAACATGTTAATAATATTTTTATTAACTTTTACATGAGCACAAATATGGTTATTTTATCTTTGTAGAGAGGCCTAACTTCGTTATAACTACATTTTTAGCACAGCTTTCTAGATGCTTCCATTAATAATAAGTATTTTGTAAAGCGTTTTTGTTTTAATTTTTTTCTGTACGTAAGGAATTATCAGGATTAAAGGTAAAAATACATTTATAGGGACACATAATTGTTTGATGAGGGACGCTAAGCAAAAATAATAATTACTCCACATAAGTAAATTTAATAACTGTTTTATTTTGTTTAGTTTGGAGACCAAATACTGCAACTAAAAGGAAGTAATCAAGTTTATCTTTTTTTTTTTAATTTTGAAATAATGACTGAAAACCAAAACAATTGTCTCATAAAGCAAAATATTTATTGCACAGTAAACAAAACAAATTTATTATTTTACTCACTCTATATATAAAATATTTATTTTAAATGAAATAAAATGTACTGTCTTTACTAAGAAAAATGTTCAACAAAAATTTAAATTAAACAAGATTTAAGTTTATGAGTCATTTATTAAACATATATTTTAGTGCCTTCTAGTAGAAGTATGCCAATACTTATATTAAATTCAATTTATAATAAATAGTTAAAGCAAAAGACAACACGTTTTTTAAATCTGAATATTACCGTTAATATTGCAATTTTCCCAAACATAGCCTACATTCTGTAGAAAATAGTATTGGTATTTTTAAAAATACTACATTTATAACTTGTGTTTTTAAATAGAGTAAAGCAGGGTGGAAATTTATTAAAGCATCTGTAAAAATTAAATTTTTAAACTCTGTAAACCCAGCTTACTTGTACATCTACATGTGTCTGGCATTTTTGAAGCTTTACTGGTAAAAAAAAATAAAAAACCTTGCTTTAACCTTTAAACAATGTTTAGCAAGTTTTTATCAAAAAATTTTTTAGTAATAGAATTTTCAAAAAATAGTTACAAGAGTTACAGACAAGTTATTCTTAATAATTTATATATCCTAAATCCAATTTAATTTGGAATACTGTTTTAAAACTAAACTAGTAGATTAAAGAAAATAATAAAAAAAGTACATAAATAATAAAAAAACAATAATAATAAACAATAACTGTATTTATTTAAAAAAAGTATATTTTCAAAACCGGTGATTCCTATATATTGCTTCTATATCAAGTATATCATCCGTTCCTTCATATGTTTCTTTTTCTTAGACTTGTTTTCGCTTTTATCATCTTCTTTCGACTCTGGATTTTTGCTTTTGTTATCTTCATGTGATTTGCTATCTTTTGAGTCGCTTGAATCGTTTGAGTTACTTGAATCTTTAGAATCATTGGAATTACTATGAATCGCTGGAATCATTGGAATGACGTGAATCCCTAGAATTATCGGAGTCACTTGAGTTACTTGAATCTCTAGAATCAATGGAATTACTTGAATCGCTGGAACCATGGGAATGACGTGAATCGCTAGAATTATCGGAGTCACTTGAGTTACTTGAATCATTTGAGTCACTAGAATCGCTTGAATCACTGGAATCGCTAGAGTCGCTTGAATTACTGGAGTTGCTGGAATCAGCTTGAATCACTTGAATTACTGGAGTTGCTGGAATCGCTTGAATCACTTGAGTCGCTCGAATCACCAGAATCCGGACTTGGCGTTGTGGAATGACGTCTTGTTATAGGAACTGCAGTTGTATAGTTGGTGACTGGATACCATGGCGTCGTAAGATTAGTAATAGGGTGCCATGTAGTATTGGATGTTGGATTTGTAATATTTGTAACTGGATACCATGGAGTTGTAAAGTTGGTGACTGGTTGCCATGGAGTTGTATTGTTAGTTACAGGATGCCAAGTGGAATTAGTAATGGGACGTGGAGTTGTGTAGTTGGTGACTGGATACCATGGAGTTGTAAAGTTGGTGACTGGTTGCCATGGAGTTGTATGGTTAGTTACAGGATGCCAAGTGGAATTAGTAATGGGACGTGGAGTTGTGTAGTTGGTGACTGGATACCATGGAGTTGTAAAGTTGGTGACTGGTTGCCATGGAGTTGTGTGGTTAGTTACAGGATGCCAAGTGGAATTAGTAATGGGACGTGGAGTTGTGTAGTTGGTGACTGGATACCATGGAGTTGTAAAGTTGGTGACTGGTTGCCATGGAGTTGTGTGGTTAGTTACAGGATGCCAAGTGGAATTAGTAATGGGACGTGGAGTTGTGTAGTTGGTGACTGGATACCATGGAGTTGTAAAGTTGGTGACTGGTTGCCATGGAGTTGTGTGGTTAGTTACAGGATGCCAAGTGGAATTAGTAATGGGACGTGGAGTTGTGTAGTTGGTGACTGGATACCATGGAGTTGTAAAGTTGGTGACTGGTTGCCATGGAGTTGTATGGTTAGTTACAGGCTGCCAAGTGGAATTAGTAAGGGGAACTGGAGTTGTATAGTTAGTTACAGGATGCCAAGTGGAATTAGTAATGGGACGTGGAGTTGTGTAGTTGGTGACTGGATACCATGGAGTTGTAAAGTTGGTGACTGGTTGCCATGGAGTTGTATAGTTAGTTACAGGATGCCAAGTGGAGTTGGTAATGGGAACTGGAGTTGTAAAGTTGGTGACTGGATGCCACGAAGTTGTATAGTTTGTTACAGGATGCCAAGTGGAATTAGTAATGGGACGTGGAGTTGTGTAGTTGGTGACTGGATACCATGGAGATGTAAAGTTGGTGACTGGTTGCCATGGAGTTGTATAGTTAGTTACAGGATGCCAAGTGGAGTTGGTAATGGGAACTGGAGTTGTAAAGTTGGTGACTGGATGCCACGAAGTTGTATAGTTAGTTACAGGATGCCAAGTGGAATTAGTAATGGGACGTGGAGTTGTGTAGTTGGTGACTGGATACCATGGTGTTGTAAAGTTGGTGACTGGTTGCCATGGAGTTGTATAGTTAGTTACAGGATGCCAAGTGGAGTTGGTAATGGGAACTGGAGTTGTATAGTTGGTAACTGGATACCATGGAGTTGTAAAGTTGGTGACTGGATGCCATGAAGTTGTATAATTAGTTACAGGCTGCCAAGTGGAATTAGTAATGGGAACTGGAGTTGTATAGTTGGTAACTGGATACCATGGAGTTGTAAAGTTGGTGACTGGATGCCATGAAGTTGTATAGTTAGTTACAGGATGCCAAGTGGAATTGGTAATGGGAACTGGAGTTGTATAGTTGGTAACTGGATACCATGGAGTTGTAAAGTTGGTGACTGGATGCCAGGAAGTTGTATAATTAGTTACAGGCTGCCAAGTGGAGTTAGTAATGGGAACTGAAGTTGTATAGTTAGTTACAGGATGCCAAGTGGAATTGGTGATGGGAACTGGAGTTGTGTAGTTGGTGACTGGATACCATGGGGTTGTCAAGTTGGTGACCGGATTCCATGTAGAGTTAGTAACAGGTTGCGTTGTATTTGTTATTGGTGCTCTTGTTGTAACTGGTGTAGTTGCATTCGTAACTGGTGGCCTTGTTGTAACTGGTGTGGTTGCATTTGTAATTGGTGAATCAGGTGTAGTGGACCAACCTGCTCCAGTACAGTTTGCTACGGTAGGATCTCTACAGACATTAAGGACAGGGTCAAATTCCAATCCAGGTGGACAATTAAATAAATACGGGGCTCCATTTGAACACTCCCAAAACTTACTACAATTTACAGCAGGAAAATATGTAGAAGCTGCTCCGTCTTTGTCGGGACAGTTAGCTAAAATAGACAAATAAAAAAAGTATTAAACATACAACTATATTATTACTATTACCAACCTACATTGCAATATCTACATTTTTAAAATATTTATTATGATTATTAATCAAAAATGTATTTATTTTTTGTCTTAAAACAGTCGGTAATGATGTTTTTTGTCTTAAGATAATACTAGTAATCTTTTATGCGTGTTTCATTTGAAACAGTGTACTTTGATAATAATAATTTATATCTTTTCAAGAGTGACCAAGGGTAAAGCTAAATTATTTTACTTTAGATAAAAACTTCAGA